>OVAU01001062.1:0-16382 GCA_900406315.1 Biscutella laevigata subsp. laevigata
AAGATGAGGTGATCAATCAAATCTAGACATTAAACGCTATAATTATGAAGACGACATTATTCTAATCAGTCCTAAACATCAAAAGCAATCAAGCAACAACCATAATCTACCCTAATCCATAAGCTAGAAGGACTACTCACACATCATGAACAAAACACTTTTGAGGTTTTTNGTGTTCTAAGAACTGAGAAAACTGCAAAAGAAAACTTGATACTAGGGTTTTAGTTCTTGGGCCCTTTTATACTTGGCCAAAATAAAACATAACAGGAAATTGTTTCTGCTCTGTCGGGGTCTCCGCGGGTCAGTGCACACCGCTGCACCTAACCGACGTGATTGATCCGTAGCTCGCTGTTTCTTCTCCGCCGGTCAGTGTACACCGCTGCACCTAACTGGCGGGGTTGATACGTAGTCTCCTGTTGTGGGTGCGCCGGTCTGCGTTGACCGGCGGGCTTGGCTAGCTTGCTTCGTCCAGAGGTCCCTGTTTGAGGCACGCCGGTCTGGCTTGACCGGCGGCCTTGGCCGGCGTGGAGTGCTTATCCGGGACTTAGTCATATATTGCTCCTTTTCGCCCAGTAATGCTCCATAGTGCTCCTTTATGCTCATTTCTCCACCTTGACCTCTTCAGAACCTGAAAAATCAAATACTATGCAAATGCGACCTAGAAGACTCTAAAATGCATCATAAACTAGCACAAAACGAATGAAAACCGATGCTTAAAACCACTAAATTACACACACATCACTCCTCTCCACCCTCTTGCAATGCATGGCTAAGATTGATCACTTAGTCATTGATCCAAGGGACATGACATAAGGGGAAATATCCAATAAGAAAAACTAGACCATTTGTTGAGAGTATAAAAAAAAAATTTGCATAGGGTCAAAATCCCATCTCATAGCTTAATTAAACCGAAAACCCATAAAAAATCTCTCTTTTCTTGTTTAGTTCCTGCTTGCTTTAGTCTTTGTTTATGTTTGTTCTTGTTTCAAATTTAAGTTAAGAAAACCAATAAAACTCTTCTTGGGTCGTGTAAGTTTTTTTTAGCTTAAGATGTATAGAAAACCAATAACAATCGTACCCTAGTTCGCTTCCCCGTTTACGGTTTGATCTGTTTTTGTCATGCGTTTTGTCCTTTTTTTTGTAAGTTTTTTTCTCTGTGCTCTTGAGTTTCTGTCAAGTATTATTGCAGGGAAGGAGGAAGAAGATGAAGAAGTAGATTCAAGGAAAAGGGAAACTGAATCTTGACTAGGAAAGGAATTGGAAACTTTTACATGCTTGCCTACCAATACAAAATGATGGGTGACCAAAATAATCAAGTTTCCATGAACCAAGTTTTGGATGCCATGCAAAATCAGCTTCAAGCTTTAAGCGAAAGGATGGCTTGGATGGTGCAGCATTTACCTCGGCCACATTCACATCCTCCTAATGTTGTGAATCGCTTAAATGATGAGGATATGCATTAGATAGATGATGAGCCAGCTCTACAATGTCATTATTCGAGTCAACACCAACCGCCAGAGCTAAACATAAACTGTACAAGAAAACAAGTCCCTGGGGGTGGAGGGATTGATGATGCTCTACATTTTTAAGGATCTAAAGATATTAAACTAACCACTTCTACATTTGCCGGTAGGGCTGATCCAGATGCATACTTGGATTGTGAGATGAGAATGGAGTGCATCTTTCAATACTACATATACATTATACAATGAGCAGAAATAGGATTGCTAGAAAGGTACAAAGACAACCATGTGAAGACCTAGAGGAGTTTTTTCACCTTGTTGTACAAGTTGAAACACACATCAAGCGGAAGCTGTTGGAGTAACTACGACACAATAAGCCGCCAAGAAGCTTTGACAAAGCTAAACCTATGGAGGCTGACTTGAAGTTCAAGAAATCAGTAGTTGAGCCCTCTAAGACCATAGGCTAGAGTACGATAAGTCCCAAGGTAATACTAGAAACTAGAGACGTAAGTTGTTTTAAGTGTTAAGGCAGGGACCTTATGCAAGAGAATGCCTGAACCAAGGGCCATGATCGTCACTCAAGATGGAGGCTAAGAGTCCAAAAAAGAGGACGAAGAAATTCAAGAAAAACATGAGGAAGACGTAAAGTATCCGGAAAGTGGAGAGCTATTGGTGACAAGGAGAGTGTTGAATGCTATGCTTGAGTCAGAGACCGCTCAAAGAGAACATCTTCCACACTAGATTCACTATTAACGCCAAGGTATGTAGCTTAATCATTGATGGTGGATCTTGTACTAATGTAACTAGGAAATATCTTGCTGATAAGCTAAGCTTCAAGAAGTTCAAGCACTTGAGGCCATACAAGTTGACATGGCTCAATGACGACACCGAACTGAAGATCACGGACCAAGTTACCATCCCTTCCATTATATTCAGGTATATTGACCATGTTCTACGTGATGTAGTGCCCATGAAAGCAAGCCACTTGCTTTCTGGAAGGCATGGCAAGTGACAAAAACGATGTGCACAATGGACAAACCAACTACTATTCCTTTACCCAACAAGCGTAAGTTCAATATAGCACCTAATGAACCATGTGCTTAGACCTTATATTAGGAAGTTTGTTGTGATTTATTTTGATGACATCTGATGAGGGTATAATTTTCCCTCATCTAGCTTATTTACTGATGGTTTTGGTGTTATTATTGGTTTGACATTGGAATTCTTGTTTTTATAATTTTGTAGGTTTTTTAGTAAAATGAGTGATACGAGTGGGAAATCGCTAAAACCGTCAAAACTGAATCTGTAATGCATAAATCCATAAGTACCTAACCAAATACGGCTATGATGCAAATTTCAGCTTAAATCAAAAGCTAGAGAAGTATAATTTCAACAGAATATTGCCTCAAGTCATTAGGAGCATAACTCAAAGGAATATCACATTTTTTGCAAACGTTGTCGAAGAAGTCGATTGCAGACCGAAGAAGATTGATTTTTTCGAGTCTCTTTCCAATAAGAACAAGCTTCAAGCCAATTATGTACATGGAGATAATTGAGTCAGATTTTCAATTCCATCAAGAATGTCTCATTCCAAGTTGTAAGGCGAGATTTGTCGAACTTAGATCACATGCATGTCATCACAACGCTTAGGCGCAACCTACTCAACTGTTGGGCCACCGAATATAGTTGGATCAATTCAGATTGTTCTTAGTCCAAATAGTGGACTCTCTAAGGAAGTTAAATGGAAGATTCTAGAAGATTAAACATGCGAACATGGCCTGCAAGACTGAAGATATTCTTGCCTTAAAATAAAAGGAAATTTTCTTCACATTAATTGGCAATTTTCCATTTGAGTCAAAGGGAACTCTAGCTCACTGATAAGTACGGATTTTTTGTCCTAATTATCAATCTATGTGGTATAGTGGTAAGATGAGTTTTGTCGAACCAACGAGGGAAGCAACGCACTAGTTCTATTATAGATTTTACTAAGTATATGTTTGAATAAATGGGGTATGTTCTATCACTAAAAATCATAGAAATCGATGGTAGGATATAAAAATTCAGAAATATAAGAATAGCTTATGGACCAAGACAATCGAAATGGGCAGTCTTGTCATGCTAGTTGTGGTTTTAATTCACACAATCAAGCTTGTCTTATGTCTAGAAATGTCTAATCTAGGTTAATTCACTCCTGTGATACAAACCCATTTCCTAATCATGCAACTACACAATCCCTTGACAATTAAACATAATCAAGAAGCAAGAAACACAATTATATGCAACAATTAACCAATTCTAAAATAATCCCTTGGATAGCATTGATTAACATCAAATTCATTGAGTTCATGAATTTTATCAAACATTTTCCGGGCTATAATTTTCCTATGATCTAGATTATGTTAGCTACTCCTATTCTAGCATTAAGATCATGAAATTGATAAAGACATTAAAACTATTCAATCTTAAACCATTTCTAGGCATCCAATTAACTCATTCCTAACTCTAATCCATAGGTTATATGGAATTACTTAAAACCCATCCCTAGAATACTTAGAGAGTTTCTGGACATGGTTTGTGAGGAGGATTAAGATTAAGAAGGATTAGAATTCAAAGCAATTAACAATTCAATACAAGAAATCAGAGAATAGAATTGCAATAGAAAATCACCAATAAAGTTTCTAGACAAATCTCATATCTAAAACTCACAAAATAGAGGACAACTACTCTGAAAAAATAATTAAAATCGTGCTTAGAATGACTTAGGATTTTAGTAATGGGCTCCCTTTATATAGTAAGCCCAAAAATTACAAAGAAAATGTTCATTAAACCTAAAACACGGGATTTGTACCAGTAAGACTGACCGATACTCTTGACCGGTATGCTTCATCTGTTTGGGTCTGGGATGTGGACCGGTACGTGCACAGGTGAGGATCATGACCCGTCTACGCTTTCTGATATTCCTGCTCTTCTGTCCCAGTGTATGGCACCGATCTGATGCCTAACCGGTATGATTCACCCCTGTGTCGTCTTGTGGTGCACCAGTCAGCCTAGATCGGTACATGCTTCAGGTTCCGAGACTTGTGCTGTTTTGCTCCTTAATCGCTCCTTTTTGGTCCAATCCTTGTATAACTCCAACTCTGCACCTGAAATGTCATATGCAATGCATATACAACCTAAATGACTCTAAATGCATCATAATTTAATAAAAATGCATGAAATTAAATGATCAAAATGCACAAAAATGCAACACATCAACTCCCCAAAACTTATCATTTGATTGTCCTCAAGCAATGCAAAGTGTCAGCAAGGGAGCAAAGTTTGAAATAAAGCGGGGGTCTCAGCTAAGTGGGTTATAAGCAAGGCAATAATGCAGAAGAATTCAGACAAGCAAGGCAATAATGCAGACGAATTCTGACAAGCAAGGAAGAGTTAACCACAACTAAAAGCATTTAACACCTAAGTCAGTACACCGACCGTAAATCGAGTTCTATCACAAGGCATCAAAAAGAAAGCAGAGTATGATTCTCAACGATTGGCAAGAGGTCTCATCCCAACTTGTCAACCCTTTTCAGAATTGTCAGGTTTCTAGTGGTCATTGGTCTCTTTCCTTTCTCATTCTTTATTGCAAAAAATTAAATTAATCGGCTCTTTGGCTCTACTTTATTCTCTCTTTATGTTCCTCTCATTTTTTTCTTTTATTTTATTTTTTTTTTCTTTTGCTTTTGTTTTTTTGGTTTAAAATTCAATTGGTGGTTACCCATAAAGCTTTGGACATACCATACCAAGAGAATGGGTGCGGTACTTATGTCGATTGTTCGAAATTCTTCTCGGGTATATCTTCCAAGAATGGAGAAAGGGGGACATAACCAACATTGCATACCCTAGTGAACATATTTTGGGTGTTTCAGGCACTACCTCAAGACTATTGTCAAGTACTCTATAATCAGAACTAATTCCATAACCCGAATAAACAAAACCAGCAAGAGAACTTAAAATGCATCAACCCAAGTGTGTATCCCACTAAACATGCCAACTAAACCCTCGTTTTGGAGTTTTAAGAGTTTTACTTTGTTATTTTTGGGCTTACTATAAAGGGAGCTCAAGTACTAAAACCTTAGACAAATTAATTACGTTTAAGTTTCAAAGCTGTTTGTTCAGATTTTAGAGTTTTAGAATTCAAATTTCTTGCAACACTCTTTTGGTATTTTCTATTGCATTTATGTTCTTAAGTTCTTGCCTTTTGATTGCTTGTTTTCTTCTTTTCTTAATCTTAATCTTGTTTGCAAACTAGGTCTAGAAACTTTCTAAGTGTTCTAGATATGGGTTGTGAGTAGTTCTGTATAGCTTATTGATTAGGGTTAGAAATGGGTTTCTTTGATTGCTATAATGGTTTAGGATTGAACTGAGTAATGTCTTCTTCAATTTCATGATCTTAATGCTAGAATCGGAGTAGCTACATAGTATATAGATCTTAGGATCATAATCGCGTGGAAGGTGTTTAATGAAATTTTTGAATCAGTGAAATTTGTCGTTAATCAATGCTATTCAAGGGATTGTTTTAGGATTGATTGATTGTTGTATGGAGTTATGTTTTTTACTTTCTAATTGTGTTTTTTTTCAAGGGATTGTTTAGTAGCATGATTAAGAAAGGGTTTCTATCACATGAGTGAATTAATCTACATTAGAAATTCTTAGACATAAGATAAACTTTATTGTGTGAATTGAACTATCTGCTAAAATGAAAAGAACTGCCCATTTCGATTGCCTTGATCCATGAGTTATCTTTTATTTCTGAATTTCTTATCTATTGCCATGAATTATGTAGGATAGGTTTGGGTTAGGTGTGTAGTTGTATTGCTTCTGGTACCCCTAGTTACCCACATAGTTTACCTCTTCTTGCTGAAAATCATCAGCTTGTCCAACCACATTCACTGACCTCTTCTGCGTTGCCAGCACTTTGCCAATTTTCTCATTCAGAGCTTTCAAGTCAGCCCTGTAACTTGAATCACTTGAACTGTCGTTCTTGGGGAGATATCGATTATAATCCCTAGAATGGGATGCATCATTCGGCGCCATCTTCTCTATCAAGATCAACCCATCTGCATTTGTCATGTCGAAGAAGCTACCTTGGCTAGCAGTGTGCAGCATTGACTGATAATCCCTGTGGAGTCTTCTATGAAAGGTGTATAGGAGGCTATCAGGGGTGAAACTATGATGAGGGCACTGTAAGGTGTACTTCTTGAAACGATTCCAAGCTTCAGCATATGATTCCATATCCTTTTGACCAAATGTAGCAATATCGCTCCTGAATTTTGTTGTCATAGATGGCAAAAAGAAAGCAGAAAGAAAGGCTTTCTTATAGCCAGCCCAAGTCTGAATTTAACCGTGAGGCAATCCTTTCTCCCAGTTCGCAGCATCGCCTCCCAATGAGAAGGGGAAAACTTTGAGCTTGTAGGCGTCCTCAGTGACACCATTAATGCTTACAGTTCCACAGACTTTGTCGAAATAATCCAAGTGACCCAGAGGGTCTTCCTTTGGCAGTTCGAGGACCCGCTGACCAATGATCATGTTCAGTATGCCCGGCATGATCCCGAAGTTGTTGGCTTCGATCGGGGGTGGTAGAATGTCATTCCTGTTTTCCATGCACCCTTGAACAATACGTAAAACTTAAAAATCAAGAACCTAGTCCATAGCAAACACAAAGAACTAATGGTTATCTAAAATCCTGAAATGGAAACAACGTCAATTGATAAGTAAAAATTTTTTGGTCTTTTTAATCATATCAATTTCTAGAGTATGGTGGTAAGTATGGGTGATCAGGATTGTCGAACCAACTCAGGGGGAAATAATGCACAAGTTCTATGATGAGTTTAACTAAGTATAGGTTTGAAAAGATAGGATAGTTTATGTCACTAAACAGTCCTAGAATCGATTGCAATAGATAAAAATTCTGACATAAAAGATAACCCCTGGATCAGGGCAATCGGAGTGGGCAGTTCTTTTCATGTTAGGAGATAATTCAATTCACACAATCAAGTTTATCTTATGTTTAGGAATTTCTAATGTAGATTAATTCACTCCCGTGATAGAAACTCTTTCCTAATCATGCTTTCAAACAATTCCTTGAATGAAAACACAATTAGAAAGCAAGAAAAAACAATTCCATACAACAATCAATCAATCAATCCTAAAACAATCCTATGAATAACATTGATTAACAACATATCTCAGTGATTCAGGAATTTCACCAAACAACTTTCGAGTGATGATTATCCTAAGATCTAGACTAGGTTAGCTACTCCTATTCTAGCATTAAGATCATGAAATTGAAGAAGACATTACTCAGTTCAATCCTAAACAATTCTAGCAATCAAAGAAACCAACTCACAACCCTAATCCATAAGCTATATGGAACTACTCACAACTCATATCTAAAACACATAGAGAGTTTCTAGAAATAGTTTGTGAATAGGATTAAGATTAGGAAAAGAAGAAAACAAGCAATCAGAAGGCAAGAAATTAAGAACATAATTGCAATAGAAAATACCAAAAGAAGGTTGCAAGAAATCTAAATTCTAAAACTCTAAAATCTGAGAAAATATTTCTGAAACTTAAACAAAAAACGTAATTAATCTCCTTTAGGGTTTTAGTTCTTGGGATCCCTTTTATAGTAAGCCCAAAAATAACAAAGAAAAACTCCTAAAATTCGAAAACGCGGGGTTGATACCAGTCAATCTGACCGGTGTGCTTGATTTATTTTATATATGGGGTATGGATCGGTCAGTGCATCGTTGGTGGTCTTGACCCATCCATCTCTCCTGAAATTCATGTCCATTCGTCCCGGTGTAAAGCATCGCTATGGGGTGACCGATCTAATTCATCTGTGAGTTCTCGTGTGATGCACCGGTCAGTTGCACCGGTGTGAGTTGACCGGTGTGCCTCCTCCGACTCCAGAGACTTGTGCTGTTTTTGCTCATTTATGCTCCCTTTTGGTCCAATCTTTGTGTAACTCAAACTCTGCACGTGAAATGTCATATGCAATGCAAAATACAACCTAAAAGACTCTAAATGCATCCTAAACTAATGAAAAGATGAATAAAAATCGATAAACTCACTACACATCACTTGACAAACCAAATTAATCGACCTCTTCTTGGTTTGCAGCACTCGATCAAGTTTATAATTTAAAGACTTCGGTTCAGCCTTGAAACCTGACTCTCTTTAACAATCGTTCTGGGGTAGAGAACGATCATAATCTCCAGCATGCGATGCATTGCTCTGCGCCAGCTTCTCTATCAATACCAATCCATCAGCATATGTTAAGTCGAAGAAACTACCTTGTTTCGCAGTGTGCAACATTGACTTATATTCCCTTAGGAGTCCTCTTTGAAATGTGTCTAGGAGGCTCTCATGAGTGAAACCGTGATGAGGGAACTATAAGGTGTACTTCCTGAAAAGAGTCCAAGCTTCAGCAAATATTTTCATACCCTTCTTAGCAAATGTAGCAATGTTGCTCCTGAATTTTGCTTTTCTAGATGGCGAAAAGAAAGCAGAGAGGCAAACTTTCTTGCAGTCAGCCCATGTCTGAATTGAGTCATGAGGCAGTCCCTTCTCTCAGTTCGCTGCCTCTCCTCCCAATGAGAAAGGAAAAAGCCTGAGCTTGTAGGCGTCCTTAGTGACACCATTGGTACTGAAAATTCCACAGACTCTGTCGAAATAGTCCAAGTGATCTAGTGGCTCTTCAGCTGAGAGTCCATGGAATGGGTGACTCACTATCATGTTCATAATACATGACCTAATTTCAAAGTTGTTGGCTTCAACTAGAGGTGGTTGAATGTCATTTCTATTACCATGCACCCGAGGTTCATTCGTCTCTCCTACTGTCCGAAGAGGAGGCAAGTTTCGGCTAGGAACTTGGGCGACAAGTGGTACTGGTTGAACCTGGGGAATTGGATGATCATCCACATTCTTGTTCTGATTGTTGTTAATGTTGTTGTCTTGATTGTCCGCAATCTCTTATTGTTAAAGATGATCGAGTTGATTCAACTGATGTGTTACTCTTCGAATTCCTCTGTTCTGACGTCCAAAAGCAGTGATATCCTGAGGTGTCTAAAGATTTTGGTTTCCTTTAGATCTAATGGTCATACACCTGGAAGAGAAAAAAAAATGGAACAGTTAGTAACCTAAAAAGTAAAGAACCTAGTCCCTAACAAATGCAAAGAACCAATGGCTATTCCTAAACCTGATTTGGCAACGACGGCAATTGACAAGTAAGGTTTTTCGGTCCTAACTACCATTCAATGTGGTACAGTGGTAAGATGGGTTTTGTCGAACCAACTCAGGATGGAAACAACATACTAGTTCTATTATGTAATTTACTAAGTCTATGTTTGAATAAATGAGATATGTTTTGTCACTAAACAATCCTAGAAATCTATGGCAGGAGATAAAAATTTAGAAATATAAGAATAACTCATGGACATAAAAAATGGGAAGTCTTTTCATGCTAGTTATGGTTTTAATTCACATAATCGAACTTGTCTTATTTCTAGGAATGTCTAATCTAGGTTAATTCACTCTCATGGTAAAACCATTTCCTAATCATGTAACTACACA
The DNA here is from genome assembly GCA_900406315.1 of Biscutella laevigata subsp. laevigata. Taxonomy (NCBI): domain Eukaryota; kingdom Viridiplantae; phylum Streptophyta; class Magnoliopsida; order Brassicales; family Brassicaceae; genus Biscutella; species Biscutella laevigata. The sequence goes on from OVAU01001062.1 coordinate 10,080, forward strand.
ATCCCTTCACAATTAAACATAATCAAGAAGCAAGAAACATAATTTCATGCAACAATTAACCAATCATAAAACAATCCCTTGAATATCATTGATTAACATCAAATTCATTTAGTTCATGAATTTTATCAAACACCTTCCGGACAATAATTTTCCTATGATATTAGCTACTCCTATTCTATCATTAAGATCATGAAATTGATGAAGAAATTTAATCTATTCAATGCTAAACCATTTCTAGCAATCTAATTAACCCATTCATAACTCTAATCCATAAGTTATATGGAACTACTCACAATCTATCCCTAGAATACTTAGAGAGTTTCTATACATGGTACAGGTCAGATTAACTCTTACCCTTGATCAGTATGCTTTGTATGTCTGGGTCTGGGATGTGGACCGAGCAGTGCAACAGTGAAAATCTTGATCGGTCTAAGCTTTCTGATGTTCCTCCTCTTCTGTCGCAGTGTATGGCACCGGTGTGATGCGTGACCGGTATTATTCACATGTGTGTCATCTTGTGGTGCACCGGTCAGTGATACCGGTCTGGGCTGACCGATGTCTGCTAAAAGTTCCAAGACTTGTGCTGTTTTGCTCCTTAATCGCTTCTTTTTGGTCAAATCCTTGTATAACTCCAACCCTACACCTGAAGGACTCTAAATGCATCATAATCTAATGAAAATGCATGAAAACAAATGGTCAGAATGCACAAAAATGCCACACATCAATCACCTCCTGCCTCGCTAGATCTATTTAAACTCCTTAATTTCGTCCTTAAGAAGCCTTATTCAATTTACTTGCGTTCTTAATTCGTTTTAACTTAGTTATGTAGGGTTCTAGAAGTTTGGATAGAGGTTTGTGTGAAACCCTAACCACGTTTTCCTTAATCTAGATATTAGTCGATTTTTCAGTTCTAGTTTTGTGTTCCATACTTTGCCAAATTTCATGCAATATCGATTCTGAAAACCTCATTTATTCATTTTGGATAACTTAATTAAAACAAGGTTCAAGTAAAGCAAAGGTTTGCTAACAACCTATTATTCTTAAATTATTTGACCTAACTACCCTGATAGAAATCCACCATCCTTTGATCCTCTCATGACTTCTAGTGGCCGCTACAAGCATTAGTGCTTCGAAACTGAACAATTTGCAACCACAAAGGAAGCAGCTCAATCACACAAAGTTTCCAAGTGAGTTCGGTCATCCCGACCCACTCATCTCATGCAATCAATCAATCAAGGCAATGAAATCGTCTAAACTAAACCAAACAATAAATCTGCAGTTTACTAGGAAACCAATCTAAGTCTTAAGCGTACACCGCGTGAAAAACCCGACCGTTCCCACTATTATCACATCTCGATAATCCATCAAATCTGTAACATGGGAACCACTACCCAAGAGTGCCAGCAAAATGAGCCTTCATCACTTGGTCTGTCGACCCGAGTGTACCGCAAATGAACCCTTTGTACGTTTGGCTCATCTGCCCATATTACTTAGGTCCATATCGATCCAGACTCAGCCCACGCAAGACCATCCATACTGAATCACCATCAGTGGATACACATCTGGCCACCAAGGCCAACTCGACCATGAAGGTTCTGGCCACAAAGGTCACATAACATCGATTAAGCAGAATAACCCACAAAGTGTCCTACCCTTGATCAGATCAAAACACGCAACAACCAACACCGGTCAACCATGAACCCACGCAATGGATACGCTTGATCGGATCACACAAAATAAGCGAGAGTCTCGAACTCAGCTTAGCCACTCAGTTTAACTCGGATACCTCGGTGACCCAGCTTGACTCACTACCCTGGCTCGGCTTAACTCAGTCCCAACTCAGACTGACTCAACTCGCTTCTGACTTAGTTGCAACTCGAACTCGGTAGTGGTTTCCAGTGGTGGCTTAACAGCGACAACGACAACTCTCTCTCCCTTGGCGATTTACTTTGAGTTTTGGAATGAGAGGAACTGAAGGGAAGGGGTCTACTAATATAAGGGAGTCGAAGACATAACTGCCGCTTATATTCCTTCAACCTGAGCTCGGCTAGGGAATATGGCAACAGCCTCATATATTCTCGCGGATTCAAATTTATGCCGCATAATATTCCATTTGACCACAAAAAGCCCTAGACTCGCGCGGCCCAGTCAGCATGAACAGTCCAGTCACTCGGCCGATCTAGTCAGCTCAACAATATCTTGATTCTCGGACTGATCTAATTCAATCATTGTTTGTCTGCTTTGGACAACCTACATGATTCAGAAACTGCCTGATTTGGAAACTTCCCGATCTGAACACTCTCGACAGTTTGGTTAGACTTAGAAATTCACCCAAAACCGTCTATGTCTCGAATCAACATTTCAATGATCCGATTAGTTTACCCAATACTTGACCAAAATCTCATTTCCTTGAACATTTAGGCTTAACCAATTCCTTCGATAGCTCAAGACAACCTTGGTCCGGTAACGATCGCGGAATGCGGGTGTTACAAGTCTCCCCGACTTAAGGTTTGATTTGTTCTTGGATCTTCTTCGAAACTCCCTGCTTACCAAACGACTTAGGGAAGTTCACTTTCATTTGCTCTTCTGGTTCCCAAGTAACCTCTTCTTCTCTATCGCAATCCCAAAAAACTTGAACCATCTGCGACTTTTTCCATCTAGACATTTTAACTATTCCATTAATTATCTCAACAAGGTGACCTTCCACAGTCAGATTCTCCCTTAGATATGACGGCAGATTCTTTACCACATGAATGATGCTCCTTATGCCCTCCATGAGCATCAAAACATGGACCACATTGTGGAACGAATCCATAGTCGTTGGAACCTCTAACTTATAAGCAACTGGCCCATATCTTTCCAAGATTAATTGTGTCCCCATGTACCTCCGACTTAACTTAGCATTTTAGGTAGCCTGATCCTTTCCTTTGTACGTGACCATATTCAGATACACTAAGTCACCCACTGCAAACCCCAAGCTCTTTCAGACGCTTATCCACATGACTTTTATGTTTGTTCTCCTTCTTTCATCTTGATCTTAAGTACTCTGATCTTTTTTGTAGTTTCCTCAACCAAGTCATGCCCAAAATGTCAGCGCTCCCCTAATTGGGTCCAACACAGGTGATGTGGGTCTCCCAAGGGGAAACAACCAATCTCATAAAGAACCGAACAAGGAACTTAAAGAGCTAGCAAACAGATAAAATTGTGAGGTTTGGGGGCAAGATGGTTAGACGGAAGCTTGAGGTGGAGTGGAAGGCGTGAAGATTGGGAGAAGGTGGAAGCCGTGAGGTTGAAAGGTGGAGTGATGATGGCTGAATCTTGAAGGAAGATGATGATGGAATTGAAGTGAATGAGAAGAATGGATGGCAGATTTGAACTTAGGAAGATGGATCCCTCGATGAAGTGAGATGGAGTCAAAGGGATTGAATAAAAAGGACCACAAGAGATGTGAAAGTCTCTTGATACACCAAACTCTTGGGTATAATATAGCAATAGGTTTTCAATAGATATAACTCACCATTGAGAATGAATTTCCATAAGAGAAAAATCTCTAAGTTTTTTGATAAATATGAAAGTTAAGTGACAAAAGGAAGCTACTAGGCTTTAAGTACTAAAATACAAAAGGAAGCTAAAATGAAACCCAAGATTTTAAAACTTAAAGTTTACAGGAAGCAACTTTAAGTGAATCGGGCTTGTCCATGGAACAGGCCATTCTTCTTCTTGAGGCACCGGTTCACTGAAGGGGTTTCTCCTTCTTCAGGGATAAACATTTAGGAAATGATGTGTCCATCTTAGCCTTGTTAAAACCCAATTTAGAAAACCCATTGGGATAAAACTAAACCTAGGAAAAAGATTGCTAATTTGGACACATCTGATGTGATCTATGACTTGAGCTTCAAGGTTATGATGACTTGAATGATCTCCATCAAACTCCAAGTGTTGCAAATGATCTTCAAGTCTATCCAAAATAGTCTTCATGTGCGGCTCAAGTCCCCTGCTACAAGCTTCGATTCAAACTTGTCCAAAACACCTCCTCTAATCCCAAGCTTGAGGCTTGCCATGCTCATATCAATAGGGGTATCCAACAAGGTCTACCATAAAAACGTTTCGTACATAGACATACCTCTATTGGCCTGATATCTATTATTGTACGCAAACTCAGCTAATGGCAAATAACTCTCCCAGTTGCCGCCCCAATCCAACGCACTTGCTCACAACAAATCCTCAAGCATCTGAATCATCCTCTCAGACTACCCATCAATTTGCGGATGAAAGGTTGTGGACAAATTCACCCTTGTCCAAATCTTTTCTGAAGCAACTTTCAGAAAGACAAACAAAACTTAGCCTCACGATTCTACACTTACCCGTTGACGCTCCATGTAATCGAACAAACTCCCGCACATATAACTCGGCAAAGACTTCAGAATTTTCCTTTCTGTTTATGGCCATAAAATGTGTTGACTTAGTAAGTTGATCAACAATCACCCAAATTGCGTCTTTCGTGTTGCAAAATAAAAATCATGCGACAAAGTCCATATTGATCAAGTCTCACTTCCACTGTGTTATAGGAAGGCTCTGCAAAAGACCACTTGGAACTTGATGTTCCGCCTTAACCAGTTGGCAAGTCGGCCATTGATCTACCCACTTAGCCATATCATACTTCAATCCAACCCAATTCTAATACCTCTTTAAGTCTTGATACATTTTCGTTGAACCTGGATGTATAGAGAACTTAGACTGATGCACTTCATTACGGATCTCGTTAACAAAGTTTGTACCATTGTTAGAAGTCATGTACTCTAACTGCTCATTCTTAGAAGCCTTGACCAGATTGTCGCCCTATCTTGGGCTAGTCTAATCTGATTAAGCAAATCCACATGATCAGCCGCTCCCAATCCCAATTGCTTTACGCTATCCGTCAGTGCATTCAATCGCAAAGATCCAATCATTACAACTAGAGTATCTAAGTCTTTCTCGCTCTCTTGCGACTATGAGCATCCGCGAGCTGATTAGCTTTGACCGGATGGTTAGAAATCTCAAGGTTGTAATCTGCAACTAACTCTATCCAACGTCTCTACCTGAGGTTTAGTTTAGTATGACTGAAGATACACTTCAGACTCTTATGATCCATAAAGGCTACTGCCGCTCTAGACTTGCGCGGCCCAGTCAACATGATGGGTCCAGTCACTCGGTCGATCAAGTCAACTCAACAATATCTTGATTCTCAGACTGATGAGATTCTATCACTTGATGTCAGCTTATGACAGCCTGCCTAATTTGGACACTGCCTGATTTGAAAACTTCCCAATTTGGGAAATTCCCATTCTGAACACTCCTGACTGTCTGGTTAGACTTAGAAGTTCACCCAAAACTAGCTAAGTCACGATCCAACATTTAAATGATCGGATCCGTTTAGCCAATGCTCGACCAAAATCTCTCGATAGTCCAAGCCAATATAAGTCTGGTCACAACCGCGAAATGCGGGTGTTACCAGTCTCCTCTACTTTGGATTTGATCCATCCTTGGATCTTCTTTGGAACTTCTCTCTTACCAAACCACTTGAGGAAGTTCACTTTCATTCAATTTTAGTACCAAGCACACTTGGAAACTTCCAGGGAACACTTGTGGGTTCGCACACCACCATCTGATTCTCTAGAACTATCCCTAAGCACACCTTCATCTCTTGGTAGGCTTCCCTGGGTACGCTCGCCACAACCATTCGTACATTGGCTTGGTCCACCGATTGTTCTTCCCTTTGCACTTTTGGTTGCCATTGTGATGAAACTCGTGATCACTTATTTTTTGTTTGCTCTTACTCTTTGTAGGTTTGGTCGTCACAAACAAGTGGTTTGACCTTACCCAGACTCTCTCCACAAGTTGTTCAACTCTGAACCTAACTTTTGTTTCCCGCATCACCTTCCAAGCCGCTATTTACCATGTATGGCAGGAGAGTAATTCTTATCTTCATGGTGGCCCTATTATTCCCCCTCCTCAGCTTGTCATGAAGATCTTTTCTCTCATTCGAAAAAAATCCTTTCAATGTGTCCAGACCGCAAGGACAATCTTCTTCAGTTGTGGTTCGCTTCTCGATAGTTTCAAACAATAAAGGGCATATGTGTCAGTTGAGCTCTTTTCCGTAGACCAGTTTTTTCCCATTGAGTTTTCTTGTCTAAGGTTTTTACTGAGGCTTATGACACATATCCCCCCTTACCCCCCCCCCCCCCCCCCCCCTCTTTCCTCCCCCCCCCCCCCCCAAAAATCCCTCTGACACAGTTGTGACTCTTCCTGATGGCTCTACTACTC
>OVAU01001063.1:0-16379 GCA_900406315.1 Biscutella laevigata subsp. laevigata
AAATCAGAAAGCAAACGTCTGTTCCAATGATGCCAATTAATATGATTAAGATCATAAAATTATAATTTATGTCAACGGCTCTATAGAGTCAACAAATATCAAAGAATAAATGTANAAGCAAAATGTCTACAACTATTCATTCCTCCACTTCTACACATCTATGGATAATATATTATTCTCACTATACTACCAGAGAGTTCCTTTCGTACAACCAGACGAACACCGACTCCACCTCAAAATCAAACGACCTGTCCAACCAAGATACAGTGCAAAGCTACACAATCCCTTTCACAACGAAAAAAATATTAGAAGAAAATGCTACACGTTTCAAAGCGTTAACCAACTTCTACCTTCCTTATCATGAGATCGGTCAACACAAAACACATGCCTCAAAAATGTTCTTCGAAATTGAAGACCTCTATCCCAATGCATCAATATATAATAAATGATAACAACTATTAATATATAGATAAAAATCAGAAAGCAAACATTTGTTACAATTACAAAACCAAACAAAAATCACAAATTAATATGCATATATAATATAGTTAAATTTAAATCTCGTGCAATGCGCGGGTATACCCCTAGTATTTAATGTGATTTAATATGTATAAAGATCGTGGTGGTAGATTGATTACTCCTACCAAATTAAGAAGAGATGGGATAAGTGTATATAAGTGGGCGTTTAGATACATGTTCGAATCTGGTTCATATCATTCGGATTTTCAGGTTTATCGGATTTATGCTTAACAAATCCATTTGAATAATTCAATTATTTTGACTCAGGATCGAATTCATATATCTCTGGTCGAATTTGGGTTCCATTTTTTCCCAATTCTAGACGTGATGTTCTTAACATACTCTCGTGCTGATTTTGAATTGTGTATAATTTTAATTTTCTTGGTCATGAAAATATATATAAAGGTAAAATAATTATGCGCGAGAATTAGCAAACTATAAAATATCAAAAAGGACAAATAGTAAAAGAATATATAAGGATGTTTTAAAAAATATCTAATCAGTCATATATCTTTTACTTTCTACACTATATTTCACTCAATTAATAATTTTATTCAAATATAGTATAAGGTATATAACATCAAATAAAAATAATTATATATATACACACTTCACATATATTCAATTAAATAAGTAAACATATGCAGTAAATTATAATATTAAATTGGAAAATTTCAAATAAACAGTTTTTATAACGCGGGATAATTCCTAGTCTGAAAGAATTAAAAACGTACATGATTTTATTTAGTTACATATTTAATTAAGATGATCATCTACGCTAGTTGTAAATATAAATCAATTGTTACAATGAACTGCAAAAGCAAATGAGGAAAAATCTATAAATAATTGAATTCATATAAACCTTCACCTAGACACTCAAAGACTCGTAGTTAACTATTATACATGCACACATCTGAAAAAAAAAAACAGAATTTGTTATCTTAATTAGCATATATATCGAGTCTATATATTTAATGTTTGGTCATAATTTTCGTGTACGGGAATACTTATATTTAAAGATGTAAAATCATGTGGCTCATAAAATTAGGATGTTGAAGTGTTTGTATTAGAGTAGAAGTAAGGTTTTAGAAGAATAGCTGACTTGAGATTAATATTTAGAGAATATTTTTTCTGAAATTTTAGGAAAAAAAAATTATGGGGTTTGAGAAATTTTCCTGTAAAAAGATTTAAGGAAGATTTTTTGTACTGTATGGAATGTAGATTTGGAGAATTTCCATTCTAGGATTTTCAGAAAATGAAATTTGATGTGGTGTCTGCATCAGAAGAGAAACGAGCTCTCTCTGAAGGATTGCTGATGTGGAATGAATATTTGGAAAATATTCATTTTGAGATATTCGAAAAAGGAAATCGTGGGGATTGAGAAATTTTCTTGTAAACAGATTTAAGGAAGCTTTCTTGTACTGAAGTATATATTCAAGAGTAAAGGGGTTAGATAGGGTTAACACTTTTAAGGATATTGCCGAGAGATTTGTGCATCCAAGCTTAACAAAAAGAACAAGCTCGGACGGTGAGTGTTGGGTCGCTCGTCTTTGATTATTCACGGTTGGGTGATATCAGTCAGAGAGAGTGTTGTTTGCTCTTGGGTGTTCTAGGCGATCTAAATGTAGGTTTAGGTCGTGGAGAGAACTTCATAAGAGTGAGTGAGTGTTGGGTGTCTCGTTTTTGATTGAATCACGGTTGGGTGAGTTTGATCAGAGAGAGTTAGAGATTAAATCTTGGGTTTTCGAATCAATCAAGGGTGGACTTAGGTTGGAGAGAAAATATTGTTAGAGTGCTTTGCGTGTATAAAGTTACTGCTTATAAATAAAAGAGTTTAATCGCTTGGTCTTGGCATTTCAAGACGAAATTGTGTTGTTTCTAGATTATCTACACTTACAATTGGTATAAGAGCGGTCACCTCAAAAAGACTGTGTGTTTGTCAAAATAAGGTGGAGATCCTGAGACAAGTATGTAGAACCCGCAATAATATCTCGTTGTGATAAAACTCTGAAGCCTGATTCAAAAAACGATGAGCTACATCTTAAGAGAAAGGATCAGACGACCACAAATGGATTGACACTGGTAGCAGCAGAGGTCAAAACTAAACAAGGATCAAATCTGGAAGATCAGGTAGGGTTGTTCGTGAGGTAGTGCTTCAAAAAGATGAATAAAGAACAAAACATGGGTGGAACAACCTCAGCTAGAGTTGACACAAATAGAGAGGCCAAGAAGTTAGATAAACAATGCAATGCAATGAATGTCAAGGCTTTGGATACCTTAAGGTCGAGTGCCCTAATCTCAAGAAGAAAAATAACATTCAATGCTACGAGTGTAAGGGGTTTGAACACACCAAAGCTGAGTGTATGGGATCAGTCAAGAAAAAGGAGAACTCGTACATCAATTGGATTGAGAACAAATCAAAAGACAGACGAGGATGAGAAAGTCGATATCCTGAATAAACATGTTGCCTTCTTAAAGTGCATGATAGATTGAAATAAGAACAGGAAGTTGAAGTTATCTCCTCCGATCTCTCACTGGAGACTGAAAACAGATCTTGGTTGAACACATGGTCAAAACGAAAGAAGAAATTTGAGCTCTTAAGGCTGGAAGAGATGATCTAACAGAAGAAAACAAGAAACTTATAGCTGAAAATAAGTCTCTCTCTGAAAATTTAATAACGCTTGATACTCTGTTTACATCTGAAGCATCTAAAATAACAGAGCTCGAATGAAGGCTCCATGAACAGCTCAGGAACATTCATATGTTGAATAGTGGTACTAAAGCCTTGGATAAAATTTTCAGCTATGAAAGAATAAACAAGACCACATGGAGAATTGGATATCATGGTGAACCAAGTAACTCGACGACTAAATTTGTCAAAGAAGCCTCGAGCAAGACACCGCAAAAGCAAGATAAAAGGTCTAGTGGATTGGGGTATGCCAAGAAGACATCTCTGGTTAATCTTGGACTAAGGAACAAGCCCAAACCTGATCAAACCAAGACATGGGTAGACAAAAGTAATGGTTGTTGGTACTGCAGAGAGATAGGACACTCAAAGCTTGGTGCTACAAGTACTAGAAAAATGTATCCAAATTGTATCATCCACAGAAGTACTATCCAGATCAGCAAATAACATGAAGTGTCTGGATGAGGAACATGATTTGTACTGCAGTGTATGCCACACTGCAGACTTGTCTGATCAAAATCAAGCGACCTCGACTAGTGAAGGTTGCTAAATTCCTTTTTGAAAACCGAATTAAAGCTAAATGGGACTCGATCTTAAGCTAGAATGTTATGCAGTTTAAAAGGGGAAACCCGAAATGAAAACAAAAATCTTTTTGGGTTTTTATAAATTTTTCGATTTTTTTTTTGCTTTTTTCTCAAAATCAACATAACTATTAACAATGCAAATGATGCTTAAATAAGGAAAACAAAATAGAAAACTAGGATTAGTATTAAGGCGGTCCCTCCCCAAAACTTAAACTACACAGTCCCTCCAATTCGAAGCTTGTCATTACCTCTTGGAGGGGGTTGATGTCTGGGAAGCCTCTTAGACGTTGCTGCAATTCCTTTTCCCTTTGCTATTCTCATAGCTTCATAAGGTGTATGAGTATGAGAATCATCACTGTCTGATGATCGATCATGGGATCTAGACAACTTCATCTACTGATCGATCTGATTGCGAAAGGTCTTGACCTCGTCTTACAGCTGCTGCGTTTGAGTAGACAGCGCCTGAGTAGCCTCTGTGACCTTTTGTGTCATGGCTGTTGTGATAGCTTCAAGAGCTTGAGCTGAGAGCTCCATAGCACCTGAATCAAACAACAAAACAACAAGTAAAAAGGAACAATAAAAAGGAAAACAAAACAGAATATAAAAGGAAACAAATCAGAAAAGGAAATAACTAATCCTAAACTAGAAAGAAAAGGAAATAATCTAACAACATAGAAAGAAAAAGGAAATAACTTCGAACAACCTATAGCCATCGAAACAAACCCTAATCTAACCTAGAACTCGTCCTAAACTAGCAGCAGAACAACGAACAACTAGCAAGAGAAACAATAAACCGAATGAAACACAAACCCTAATCTAGCATGCATGAAAAAAAACAAAAGAACAAAACCCTAATTCGAATCATGCAATAACAACACCGAAAAGAGCACAAACCCTAATCTAGCATGCACCGAAAAATTCCAGAATTCTAAAACATAAATAACGAGCAAGAGAGAGAGAGAGATAGGGTTGGAGAATTGTTTATCATTTGGCTCAGAGCTGGCTCTGATACCACGTGATGTAATCCTAGGACTGAACTATGAAGCAAAGTGGATGGATGGATGATGATAGTGTGGAAACCGTGGGATGATGATGATGAATCGAACTGATGGAGGATAATATGGCCGATGGGGATTGATAGAACATATGGAAGTGGGGTTGCTCTTGTAATCTCCAAGATTGTAAGAGAACTGATTCACTTCGGAACCTTGGCAAGAGAATTTCGTCTCTCTCTCTAGAACTAGGGCACTCGTTTTTGCAGCTTAATCAATCTCATTATTAACCTAAGTCAAATCGACTTAAGTAGAGAAATACAAGATGGGCTTAATTAACTTAAGGCCCAAAGTCAAGAAAAAGAAAAGGAAATCGAAAATTAAGTCAAGCCTTAAACAGATGGGCTTAACTCAAACTAAACAGGTCCAATAAAAGATAGAAATAAAAGAAAGAAAGAAAAGAAGTGTTGGGTCAAGGATTGGCGCCAATTCTACTAGCCAAAGCAGCTAGTAGAACTCGTCCACACATGTCTTACCGAGCTATCGATGTAGTGATGCAATCTGCCTCGTTAAAACCCTGCTGGAAGTGATCCAGGCTGCACCAGGGAAAGAGTACATAGTACACCACTTTGATTTACTCAGTAATCGATGTGTGGTCTTCAATCTCGAGCCTGGATAAATATAATGAATCCTCAATCCTCTCTGGCTCCAACTCGCCTAAACAGGCGAGAGCATGCGCCTCCCTTGCTAGCTCCTTAGCTCTTGATCTGGTAATCCTTCCTACTAGCTCAGGTTTGGCTGCTTGCTCTGGTTCAGGTTCTGAGCTGCTAAGGTTCATATCATCCCCTCCCTCTTGAAAGGGATTTGTCCTCAAATCTGAATCTGCAACATAAGGGAGCAAGTCAGAAACATTGAATGCATCAGAGATATTATACTTACCTTGCAGATCAAGTCTGTAGGCGTTGTTATTGATCCTCTGGACGATCTTGAAGGGTCCATCAACTCGAGGCATCAGCTTGTTCTTCCTCTCAGCTGGAAATCGATCCTTCCTCAGGTGTATCCATACTAAGTCGCCCTCTTCAAAGATCACTTCCCGTCGCCCCTTGTTGGCGTGTTTCTCATACTGCTTGGTTTTCTTCTCAATGTTCTCCTTAGCCTTCTCATGCATATTAAGTACCGGTTCAGACTTCTTCCTGCCATCAAAACTATACCTTTCTTTCAAGGGTAATGCAATCAAGTCCAAAGGAGAGCATGGATTGAAACCATAAACTAATTCAAAGGGAGAAAAGAGAGTAGAGGAATGCTTAGCATGGTTGTAGGTAAACTCGATATGAGGTAGACAATCTTCCCATGACTCCAGGTTACTTTTCACCATAGTTCGCAGCAACGTGGAGAGGGATCGGTTCACTACTTTAGTTTGTCCATCAGTCTGAGGATGACAGGTGGTAGAGAAGCTCAGCTTTTTTCCCATCTTTTCCCAAAGTGTGCGCCAAAAGTGGCTCAGTAACTTGGTGTCTCTGTCTGATACAATGACTTGAGGCATCCCATGCAACCTTACTACCTCTCTGAAGAACAGATTAGCCACACTCACAGCATCATCAGTCTTATGACAAGCTATGAAGTGAGCCATGTTGCTGAACTTGTCTACAACAACAAAGATCGAATCTCTACCATTCCTGGTTCGAGGTAAGCCCACAACAAAGTCCATAGATAAATTGGTCCAAGGGTGAGAAGGGATAGGAAGAGGAGTGTACAGACCGTTAGGCTGAACCTTACTCTTAGCCTGTTTGCAAATAACACACATAGAACAGACCTTCTCTACATCCTTCTTCATATGCGGCCAGTAGAAGTCTCTTGTAGGTCCAGCAACGTCTTGTGTACTCCAAAGTGGCTGGCCAGTCCTCCTGCATGTGCTTCTCGAACTAGCAGCTCTCTAACCAATCCTCTAGGAATGCACAATCGATTGCAGTAGAACATGTACATATTCTGTCTATAAAATTTCTCAAAGGCAAACTTCGAACACTTCTTGTAAGTTTCAGCAAAATCAGAATCAGATTCTTAAAGGTCTATAATGTGATCGAAACCAATCAGATTCCAAGTCAAGGTAGAAATCAGAGTATACCTGCGAGATAACGCATCTGCAACTACGTTATATTTACCTTTTTATACTTGACGACGTAGGGGAATGTCTCTATGAATTCTTTCCAGCGAGCATGTCTCTTATTGAGGTTTTGATGTCCTTTGAGATGCTTCAGAGACTCAAGGTCGGTATGGATGACGAACTCCTTAGGCCACAAGTAGTGCTGCCACGTTTGGAGTGCTCTCACTAGTGCATAAAGCTCCTTGTAATAGGTTGGATAGTTCAAGGTAGAACCACCCAACTTCTCATTGAAAGAACCACCCAACTTCTCACTGAAGTATGCGACCGGCTTCTTATCTTGCATTAATACAACACATATTCCTACACCAGAAGCATCACACTCAATTTCAAAAGTTTTGAGAAAATCAGGAAGTACCAAGAGAGGAGAATTTATAAGCTTCTCTTTCAGGGCTGTAACAGCATGTTCTTGTGCTTCTCCCCATCTGAATCCCACATCCTTCTTGATAATCTCAGTAAGGGGTGCTGCAATAGTGCTGAAGTCCCTGACAAATTGTTCGTAGAACCCAGCCAATCCATGGAAGCTGCGGATGTCGTCTATGGTTCTGGGACTTGGCCATTCTTTGATTGCTTTGATCTTTTCTTCATCTACTATGACTCGATCTGCACTTACTACAAAACCTAAAGAGATAACTTCAGTAGTACAGAAAGAACACTTAGATAGATTAGCATAATGAGTTTGAGAGCGAAGACCTTCAAGAACCGAATCTGATATGATCCAGATGTTCTTCCAAACCTTTGCTTTAAACCAGGATGTCATCGAAATACACCACTACACACACGCCTATGAAGGGTCTGAGAACATGGTTCATGAGGCGCATGAAGGTACTTGGTGCGTTGGTGAGTCTGAATGACATGATCAGCCACTCATACAACCCTTGTTTGTTCTTGAAAGCTGTCTTTCATTCATCTCCTTCCTTCATCCTAATCTGGTGGTATCCACTTTTCAGATCGATCTTGGAGAAGATAGTTGATCCACACAACTCGTCAAGCATGTCTTCTAGCCTGGGATCGATGTATGTACTTGACTGTGATGTTGTTGACTGCCCTGCAATCCACACACATCCTCCAGGAACCATCCTTCTTAGGCACGAGCAGTACAGGGACAGCGCATGGCCTCATGCTCTCTCTGATGTGTCCCTTGCTCATTAACTCATCTACTTGTTTCTACAACTCTTTTGTTTCTACTGGATTGGTTCTATAAGCTGGTCTGTTTGGGAGTGCAGATCCTGGCACGAGATCGATCTGGTGCTATATCCCACAAATTGGAGGTAGTCCTTGAGGAGTATCTTCTGGAAACACATCACTATATTTCTGCAATAGCTTATACATACCACTAGGAAGCTCCTGTGAAGGGTTAGTACTGACAGGGGACTCCTTGTACAAAAACAGAAATATAGTAGAAGATTCAATATGCATAAGTTTAGAGATCTCACTATATTTGATGTGCAGGCTGTTTGATACAGCTTTACCCTTAGCTGCATCATTCTAAAGCTTGCGATGAAGCTGGTCTTGATAGATTTCGCTGGGTGTAAGTGGTACCAAAGTGATCATGCGACCTAGATGCTCAAAAGAGTGCTTGTTGGTGAAGCCATCATGCACAACTTTTCGATCAGATTGCCATGGTCTACCCAAAAGGATATGGCTTGATCCCATAGGCAGCACATTGCATAGTATCTCGTCCTCATACCTGCCAATGGTTAGTGATAATTTAACCTGTTGAGAAACTATGAGATTACAACTTTCGTTCAGCCATTGGAGCTGATATGGTCGTGGGTGTGGCGTGGTCTTTAGCTACAATTTCTGAACCATGGTCTCGCTTGCAGCATTGGTACAGCTTCCTCCATCGATAATGAGGCTACACACCTTTCCTTTGACAAAGCAGCGAGTGTGGNATGAGATTACAACTTTCGTTCAGCCATTGGAGCTGATATGGTCGTGGGTGTGGCGTGGTCTTTAGCTACAATTTCTGAACCATGGTCTCGCTTGCAGCATTGGTACAGCTTCCTCCATCGATAATGAGGCTACACACCTTTCCTTTGACAAAGCAGCGAGTGTGGAACAGATTCTCTCTTTGGCATTGCTCCTCGATCTGTGTCTGCACACTCAGAACTCTCCTAGTGACAACTAGCTCGCCAAGTTGCTCATGTTGTTGTTGCTGCTGGGTGGCAGATTGGTTCTGGGTTTGAACTCACCCTTCACTCCTCCTTGAGTGATATCGTCGTCAGTTTTGAATCCTTGTAGTAGGCAGGCTTGCTTAATTCTTTTGGTTTTGTTCCACCAGCTGTGAAACTAGGGCGTGCACGACGTTTCTGAAGCTGAGATTCAATCAGTTCTGCTTTGTGCACCATCTCTTGAATATCCTCAAAGCTATGCAACTCCACTTGATCTTGGATGTCTCTATTTAACCCTCCTAGGAACCTAGACATAACCATGTCGTTGCCTTCATGTAAATCAGCTCTGATGAGAAGTACTCCAAGCTCCTGCTAGTAGTCTCTGACTGACTTTGTTCCTTGCACCAGCTTTCTGAGCTTGACAAGAACCTCTCTTTGATAATGAGCAGGCAAAAATTTCCTCTTCATGTGCATAACCAGCTGCTCCCGAGAGATGATTGGTCTAGCTCCACATCTATCCCTTGCCACGCCAAGCTGTTCCCACCACAGAAGTGCATAGTCATTGAATTCTGAGACTGCTATCTTCACTTTATTGGGACATAAGTGTCTTGGACCAAGAAATTCGACTCCATTTTGCGTTCCAAATCTAGATACACTTCTGGATCACTGGTTCCATGAAAAGCTGGGAACTTGACTTTGATGTGCCTGAGCTGTTGACGAACTGGATCATAATCTCGTTCTTTGTCCCTTCTCATTGTCTCTTGGCTATGATCAGAATACCCTAAATCCTCCTCTTCATCAGAGATATGATGAAGATTCACTCGCTGTCCAGTTAGCACAGTCTCTTTGGACCTTGGCCGTGGAGCCCTAGGATGAGGAGCTCTTCGTTCTTCGCGGTTAGAGGCTGGAGGAGATCTATGGCGATTAAAAACTGTCTTTCCTCCTCAAATTTGACGCTTGTCATTGCCTCTGGGAGGGGGTTGACGCCTGGGAAGCCTCTTAGACATTGCTGCAATTCCTTTTCCCTTTGCTATTCTCATAGCTTCATAAGGTATAGGAGTATGAGAATCATCACTGTCTGATGATCGATCATGGGATCTAGACAACTTCATCTGCTGATCGATCTGATTGCGCAAGGTCTTGACCTCGTCTTGCAGCTGCTACGTTTGAGTAGACAGCGCCTGAGTAGCCTCTGTGACCTTTTGTGTCATGGCTGCTGTAATAGCTTCAAGAGCTTGAGCTGAGAGTTCCATAGCACCTAAATCAAACAACAAAACAGCAAGTAAAAAGGAACAATAAAAAGGAAAACGAAACAGAAAATAAAATAAAAGGAAACAAATCAGAAAAGGAAATAACTAATCATAAACTAGAAAGAAAATGAAATAATCTAACAACCTAGAAAGAAAAAGGAAATAACTTCAAACAACTTATAGCCATCGAAACAAACCCTAATCTAACCTAGAACTCGTCCTAAACTAGCAGCAGAACAATAAACCGAATGAAACACAAACCCTAATCTAGCATGCACGAAAAACAACAAAAGAACAAAACCCCAATTCGAATCATGCAATAACAACACCCAAAAGAGCACAAACACTAATCTAGCATGCACCGAAAAATTCCATAATTCTAAAACATAAATAACGAGCAAGAGAGAGAGAGAGAGATAGGGTTGGAGAGTTGTTTATCATTTGGCTCAGAGTTGGCTCTGATACCACGTGATGTAATCCTAGGACTGAACTCTGAAGCAAAGTTGATGGATGGAAGATGATAGTGTGGAAACCGTGGGATGATGATGATGAATCAAACTGATGGAGGATAATATGGCCGATGGGGATTGATAGAACAGATGGAAGTGGGGTTGCTCCTGTAATCTCCAAGATTGTAATAGAACTGATTCACTTTGGAACCTTGGCAAGAGAATTACGTCTCTCTCTCGAACTAGGGCACTCGTTTTTGCAGCTAAATCAATCTCATTATTAACCTAAGTCAAATCGACTTAAGTAGAGAAATACAAGATGGACTTAATTAACTTAAGGCCCAAAGTCAAAAAAAGAAAAGGAAATCGAAAATTAATTCAAGCCCTAAACATATGGGCTTAACTCAAACTAATAGGTCCAATAAAAGATTGAAATAAAAGAAAGAAAGAAAAGAAGTGTTGGGCCAAGGATTGGCGCCAATTCTACTAGCCAAAGCAGCTAGTAGAACTCGTCCACACATGTCTTACCGAGCTATTGATGTAGTGATGCAATCTGCCTCGTTAAAATCCTGCTGGAAGTGATCAAGGTTGCACTAGGGAAAGAGTATAGAGTACACCACTTTGATTTACTCAGTAATCGATGTGTGGTCTTCAATCTCGAGCCTGGATAAATAGAATGAATCCTCAATCCTCTCTGGCTCCAACTCGCCTAAACAGATGAGAGCATGTGCCTCCCTTGCTAGCTCATTAGCTCTTGATCTGGTAATCCTTCCTACTAGCTCAGGCTCGGCTGCTTGCTCTAGTTCAGGTTCTCAGCTACTCAGGTTCATATCAATCCCACTAGTAAAAAATTCCATATAGCCACGGAAAAGCCACGAAAATTTTCCTGGCTAAAAAAACCACGAAAAAGCCACGAAACAACCACGAAAATAGATTCCATAAATTTGTGGCTTTTTCGTGGCTGGTCGTGGTATACAATCCCACGAAATTGTCACGAAAACCGTGTGTGGGTAATATTGCCACGAATTAACCACGAAATGTGTTCATGGCTAATATAGCCACGAAAAAGCCACAAACTGTTCCGTGGCTAGATCAATATAGCCACAAATTTGCCACGAAATGTGTTTGTGGCTAATATAGCCACGAATTTGCCACAAAACTTTCAAAACAAGATTAAAACCCTAAATCATATACTCTAAACTCTTAAACTAAATATTAACTCTAAACTCTAAACTAAAAACTAAAAACCCAAAATTCAAAACTAGAAATTATATATTCTTAACCCTTAACTCTATAACTCTAACTTTTAATTATAAACTCTAAACTTTAAGCTCAAAACTCTAAATCTAAATCATATATTTTAAACCTTAATTCATAAACCCAAAATTTTAAACACTAAACCATATATTATAAACTATAAAACTCTAACTCTTGAATAAACTCTAAACCCTAAACCACAAAGGAATAAAATGAAAAAGATCTATATTAAAAATAAATATTTGGATCAAAATAAATTAACAAATGAAATTATTAAAAAATTAAATAAATATGTAGTACGAAAAAATCGATAATTGAAACTATTAAAAAATTGGTAAATAAATATATAAATAAAAATAAAGTTAAAAAGAAACTATTAACAAATAATTAAAACATATTTAGATCAAAAATAAATTGTAAACTAAAACTATTAACAAAGAATGAATAAATATGTATATCAAAATAAATTGATAACTAAAACTATTTACAAATAATAGTTAAATATATAAATCAGAATAAATTGAAAAGGAAACTATTAAAAATAATTGAATCGACAAGGTGAGCGATGAACTATATGATGTATTACTTTCTTGTGATGTATTATATATCATATTAAATAACAAAACATATACAAAACTTCAATAATTTGATGTATTAAAAAATTATAATTATCTCTGTTACAATTAGACAAATAATAAACATTAAACATTATATCATTTCAAAATAATCATATTTCATATATATATAAACAAAATATATTAAACATATTTATATAATTATATAATTATATGTTAAATAATCTTAATCGAAATAAAACGCTATTAATGAAGATAGTAATATAACATAGTTATGTTGTAACAGAGCCATAATATCACAGTGGCCTAATGGTTAAGGCGCCGGTATGAGATTCCTTGTATTTGGGTTCGAACCACGCCCATCGCATATTAATGTATAATATTCTTGGACCACCTTCGGTGACGTATCACCCGTCCCGTGGGTGTTTTTTATTATATTTATTAATAAATCTAATTTCTATTTTTTAATTCATAATTTATTAGCCACAAATATATTGGATGAAATCTCTTCTCTTCAAAAAATAGATCCACGTATTCTCTCTCTACTCTCTCTCTCTAGTTCTTCATCCTTTCTCTCTTATACTTCATCTATTTCACTTATTCTAACATGGTATCAAAGCAATACTGAGAATGAGACAATTAGGAGGTCAGATCTTGAAACACTCATTAAAGCTTCAAGGAGAATTCTGGTAACACACTTGGTGCCTCTCTTGTTGCATATAACATATCTAAACCATTGATTGTTGATTCAGGGGCATCACATCATATGATAAGTGATATTAGACTTATTAAAGATGTAAAACATGCCTTAGGACATGTTGTGATTGCGAATGGAGATAAAATACCAATTAAAGACATAGGGAACCTGAAGTTATTTGATAAGGAGTCTAAAGCGTTTTACATGCCTAGTTTCACCTTCAATTTGTTATCCGTGAAGAAAGTGGCTATTGATTTAAATTGTAATGTCATATTTAGTCCTAATGATGTGAAGTTTCAGGATATTGAGAGCAGTAGGTTGATTGGGAAGGGAAGAACCAAGAAAGACTTGTATTTTCTTTAAGACACCAAACCTCTATCTAACTCCACTTGCTCATTTAGATCTTGTTTTAGTGCATCCTCTAATGCTATGTGGCATGCTAGATTAGGTCATCCTCATTCTCGTGCACTTGAATTGATGTTGCCTAATATTTCTTTTGATAACTCTAGTTGTGAGGCGTGTATTCTCGGTAAACATTGCAAAACTGTATTTCCTAAGTCATCTAAGATCTATGAGAAATGCTTTGACTTAATTCACTCGGACGTTTGGACATAACTGATAAGAAGGTTTTTTCGCTTCTTTGGTGGAATGCAATTTGGATTGCTACGAGAGCAAGATGGGTANGATGAAAAGTCAAAATACACTTGGATAACATTATTACCCTCTAAAGATCGTGTTTTTTATGCTTTTACGAACTTTCAAATCTATGTCATTAACCAATTAAATGCCAAGATCAAGGTTCTTAGGACTGATAATGGAGAGGAATACACGAGCCATAAATTTAAAGAATTTCTGGTCAAACATGGCATCTTACATCAAACAAGTTGCCCTTACACACCACAACAAAATGGAGTGGCTGAAAGGAAGAATAGACACCTCAAGGAGGTTGCAAGATCGATGATGTTCCACACGAATGTTCCAAAGCGTTTTTTGGGAGATGCGGTTATGGCCGCATGTTATCTCATCAACCGAATTCCAACCAAAATTCTGCAAGACATATCACCATTTGAGGTACTTAACAAAACTAAACCCTCGATTGATCACTTACGTGTGTTTGGATGTGTTTGTTTTGTTTTCGTACCAGGTGAACAAAGAAACAAACTCGATGCGAAGAGTACCTAGACCATGTTCCTAGGCTACTCAACAACTCAAAAGGGATACAAATGTTTTAATCCAACCAACAACCGAACCCTGGTATCCCGAGATGTGAAGTTCCTTGAAGGACAATGATACTATGACCAGAAGGATTGAGATAACTTGAAAGACTTGTCGCACTCACCAACTAACCGTGCTATAAGCTTGAAGTTCTTATTAGATCATTTGGAGANAATCCAACCAACAACCGAACCCTGGTATCCCGAGATGTGAAGTTCCTTGAAGGACAATGATACTATGACCAGAAGGATTGAGATAACTTGAAAGACTTGTCGCACTCACCAACTAACCGTGCTATAAGCTTGAAGTTCTTATTAGATCATTTGGAGAACCAAGCACCACAAAGGAGAGAGAGTGACACGCCTCAAATCCAAACTCCACAAAGGAAAGAAAGTGACTCATCTCAAACCCAAGAAGAGTCATCTCACACACATAGTGAGTCATCTCAAGGGAACCTTGTTCCATCTCAAGAACACGAAAAACATTGTCTGCGATGATTTGGACATGTCTCATGATGAAGTGGAGGTGGAAATAGGAAACCCTAACCAAGAACTTAGGAGGAGTGAGAGAATACGTTATCCATTCCAATGGGTGAACAATAAAATATACTACAACAACAAAGTTGTAGCTCACCCAACTCGAAGTGCTTGTTCTCTTGCCCTTGTATCCTTTGATCATCAAGCTTTTCTAGGAAAAATCTCTTTGGACAAGATACCGGAGAGCTATGAGGAGGCTATGGAAAGTAAGAAGTGGAGTGATGTTGTTGAAGATGAAATTAGTGCAATGGAACGAAACCAGACTTGGGATGTAGAAGAACTTCCTCCTGGGAAGAAGACGGTTAGCTTTAAATGGGTATTTACCATCAAATACATAAGTAATGGAGACATCGAGAGACACAAGGCTCGCTTGGTGGCAAGAGGCTTCACTCAAATTTATGGAACAGATTATACAAACACGTTTGCTCATGTGGCCAAACTTCATGCGGTAAGAGTCATTCTTTATTTAGCTATTAATTTGGATTGGGAATTGTGGCAGATGGATGTGAAGAACGCATTTCTTCAAGGTGAGCTTGAAGAGGACGTCTACATGACTCCACCACCTGGTCTCAAAGACACCATTACTCCCGGAAATGTTTTAAGACTTAGAAAGGCGATTTATGGCTTAAAACAATCACCAAGAGCTTGGTATCACAAATTGAGTAGAACACTCTGGGATCATGGCTTCAAGAAATCCGAGTCGGGTCACACCTTATTTACTCTCCAAAGCTCTCAAGGTATTGTAGTGGTTCTAATCTATGTTGGTGATCTTATCATCTCTAGGGATGACAACGCCGGTATTCAATCCACTAAATCTTTTCTTATATCGGTCTTTGATATCAAAGACCTTGGTGCACTAAAGTACTTCCTTGGGATTGAAGTATGTCGCTCTCAAGATGGACTCTTCTTATCACAAAGGAAGTACACATTTGATTTGTTAAGTGAGACAGGTACACTTGACGCAAAACCGGCCAAAACTCCTCTAGAAGATGGCTACAAGGTCAATAGAAAGGGGGAGAAAGAAGTGGAGAAGTTCAAAGATATCTCACAATATCGAAGGCTTGTAGGTAAGTTAATTTATCTTACCATTACACGACATGATCTCTGCTTTGCTGTGAATCAGGTTAGCCAACACATGCAAGCTCCCACACTGTACCACTGGAACATGTTGGAGAGTATTCTTAGATATCTCAAAGGAAGTGTGGACCAAGGCATTTGGATGGGAAAGAACTCTAGTACTGAGATTGTGGGGTACTACGATGTAGATTGGGCTGGAGATAAGATAGATAGAAAGTCTACAACTGGTTATTGCACCTTCATTGGAGGGAACTTGGTAACTTGGAAGAC
>OVAU01001064.1:0-16375 GCA_900406315.1 Biscutella laevigata subsp. laevigata
TTTGGGATGTCAATCGAAAATGGTTTGGTTTAATGGGAGGAAGTGGACACGTATAGAGACAGGAGTGATTCTCTCCTCCTATTATAATATAGATGTATATATTGAAGAAACCGATTTGATCCGAAGTTAAATCAAGATCGGTTGTTTTAAACCAAGATAGATTAAAAAGGATAATTTGCTTAAAACATTATAAAATGAAATCTATTAAAAAAGATTTTTTTTTAGAAATGTTAAACAAGACAGATTTGTCAATGTCTTTAGGAATTGACAAAAAAGAAAATAAGGAGGTTTCTATTTTCACCAAGAGAACTTGGATGATAAATAAAGAACCAGAGATTCTTAAGAAGATCATCGATTTTACTGCTTAAAGTTCTTGAGAGTAAAGAGAGGTGATCGATCGTTTGATTGCAGAAAACACTGAGTCACAGACATCCATTGTGACGTCTTAAGGCAATCTTGGTGAGTGAACAAACAAGAAAGCAATTTGAAAATTGCTTGTGAGTTTTGGGTAGATAGGTTTGTGTTTTTGGAAACGTGATTGTGATGTGCACAATTCATGGAAAACAAACGAATTAAACAATTATTGTAATATATATTGTTTGAATTCAAAAACCTATTTTGGAGAAATTGAGTTTGGTTGTTATTATTGTCACAAGTTGTGGTTGTTACACTTTCTATCTCAGCCTATCTTTTCAATTGGTATCAGAGCCGATCACCGACCTTTACAGGTGAGGATCTTGAGACAAAGGCGATATGGAAAGTGGACGAGAATTGGTTGTTGTTCGCAAACCAGTTCTGTGATGTATATAACTATGGGCATTGAAAAGCTATAATGAAACAAGTCATCAGAAGTGTAGATGAGGATGCTTGGACTGATGTGGTGTATGGATGGGAGGAACCAAAGCAGCTCAGCGGAGCTGACGGAACTAGTGTTCCGGAACCAAAGTCCTTATGGACGGATGATGAGAAGCTCACATCAAAGTTCAACTTCAAAGCACTATTTGCTATTTTCGCTGTCGTTGACTTGAATCCGCAAAGGCAACATGGGAGATCCTGCTAAATTCTTTCGAAGGTGATGCCTCGATTAAGAGAACTCGTCTTGATCATCTTGCCTCTCAATTAAAAATTTTAAGGATGGGAACAAATGAGTCTATTGCAAGTTTCAGTGTCACACTTAGCTCTATGTCACATGAATCAGTTGTCCTTGGAAAAAAAAATACAAAGAAAATAAGCTGATTAAGAAACTGTTGAGGTGCTTACCGGAGAGATTTGCAGCTCATAAAGCCGTTCTTAAAATGACCATGGATACATATGACATGAAGTTTGACAAACTCGTAGGAATGTTAAAAGCTGAGGAAATAGACACTAAAGAAGACTCACGTACTTCCTCAACATGAATAACATTCAGTGCAACAGAGAGTGATTGTCGCACGCAGAAACTTGAGGAGAATATGAGCTTAATGGCGAGAAACTTAGGAAAAATGTTGAAAAGCATCGAGGGAGAAGCAACCAGAAGTTCCAAAGAAAATCGTTTTCAACAATCTGATTCGAAACAACACAGTGGTGAGAAATCCGGTCGAAAACGTGAAGAACATTTCTTTGAGTGCGAAGGCTTTGGTCATTTCAAAGCAGACTGCTCTCTGACCAAAAGAAAAGAGATGTCATGTGCACTCTGAAAGGGATTTGGACACAAAAAATGATGAATGCTCAACTAATCACGAAAAGAGAATCCTTGACTAGCTCCAGTGAGACCGACTCTGATCAAGAGAATGATGGTGAATGCATGCTGGATTTTGTAGCGTTTACAACCAACAAAACACCAACTCGTGACTCGGACTCATAAGATGAAGAAACCGATCCAAAAGACGAGTATCGTGTGCTCTACAATAGTTGGGTTCAGTTGAGCAATGAACATCTCATATTACATAAGGAAAAAACTATATTAAAAACTCAGGTTAACATCCTTGAACTTGAAAAAGGAGAAGAACAAAACTTCCATAAGGAGGAAGATCGTATGTTGAAGATGGAACTGATGATAAAGAACCTAGAAGCTGGGTACCTAGAAGAAAAAGCTAAAACACAGATGTTAGAAGCAGAACTCAATGTGAAACACAAGCAGATTTGCATGCTTAACTCTGACACAAACAGTTTGGACAAAATTTTGGAGAGAGTAGTAAAAACGCAGAAGACTGGAGAACAAAGACAGGGAAACAATGTCACATCTCCTCACTGTGACACTGGCAGAAAGAAGAGCAACACACAAAGACCAAGGAGGCAAGGACATGTAGGTACTGTCATAAACCCGGTCATATTCAGAGAAACAGTTGGAGCTTTTGAAACCGGATTCGAGATGCTTGGAGACATAATAAAAGCTTTCTTGAACCCTCTAAGTTTGGGCATGTTTGGATTCTGAAGAATCACAAAATCGCCAGTGGTGAATACTCACAAGGAACTAAATAAATTGGATTAAGGTGCAACGTTGCCTACACAATTGTCGACAATCAAGCAATAATTGCTATATGTGGAAACCATATTCAACATGCTTGCTAGTTGAAGAGTCACAAAATAGAGCCATGACATCGTAAACTAGGTCACATGAACATGTCTGGAATGCACTGTGTCATCAGTACTCAAGTAGTTCGGGGAATTCCAAAACTTGACAAGAACGAGGACATCACATATGGAGGATGTTTTAAAAGGAAACATGTGTTGTACCAAGAGACGCAGCTGAAGGACGAACATAAAAATGCAGGTATCACAGTAACTCTTGTTGCACCAACTGTATAAATAAAACGAGATGATGAATCGTCATTGCGAAGCAGAACTCATGTGCCAGGGAATCATTTTGAGAAAAACTTCATTGGTCCTCTGAATCAAGACAGAGCTACTCACAAGAAGCAAATAAACTTCACGGAAATGGTCATGATGGCGGAAACCATCAAATTTGGGTGTTTCGTATCTCTTGTTGAACCAAAGAAAATTGACAAAGCATTAATGGATGAGTTCTGGGTTGCTGATATGCATGATGAATAGGAACAGTTTACTCACCTAGATGTATGAATTCTAGTTGAAAAAGCAATAGACATAAACATCGTTGGGACTAAATGGATTTACAAGAACAAGATTGATGAAAATGGAGATGTCACTCGCAACAAAGCAAGACTCGTTGCTCAGGGATACTTTCAAATAGAAGGCATTGACTTCGATGAGACGTTTGCACCAGTTGCTAGACTAGAATCCATTCGACCGATGTTGAGGATCGCTTGCAATCTCAAGACGTTTGCACCTTCTCTGGCGGATGATCTTTGGTCCATTGCCATTTCTGTAAGGCGGGTTCAACGTTGTCTCAAGGGAGGAGAATACAGTCCGTATGATACTCGACGTGCTTGCACCTCTGACTCGGAAGACATTGTCTCTGACAATGATCAGTGAGTTGGTTGATCTTCGAATATGCATACAAGCAGGGGGAGTAGTAGGTTTTGTTTGATGCACACATGCAGGGGGGGTGGTCGGTTTCTGTTTTCCTGTGATGTGATGTGTTTGAAGGTTGTCGTTGGTTTTAGGTTGTTGTTTTAAGACAATGTCACATGAGTACATGTTGCATCGGAAAACTGTTTGTCCTTTTCAGACCAGTGCTTGTATCCACATATTCAAAGATAAAGAGGGAGAATGAAGAAACCGGTTTGGTCCGACAGTAAATCAAGATCGGTTGTCTTAGACCAGGATGGGTTAAAAGGATAATTTTCTTAAAACATTAGAAAAGGAAATCTATCAAAAAGGAAATTGTTTATAAATGTTAAACAAGACAGATTTGTCAATGTCTCGAGGAATTGACAAAAAGAAAACAAGGAGGTTTCTATTTTCAAGAAGAGATCTTTGAAGATCAATAGAGAACTAGAGATCCTTGTGAATATCATCAGTTTTACTGCTTAAGATTCTTGAGAGTAAAGAGAGTTGATCGATCGCTTGATTGCAGAAAACACAGAGTCACAAACATCCTTTGTGACGTGTTAAAGAAATCTTGGTGAGTGAACAAAACGAGAAAGCAATTTGGAAACTGTTTGTGAAGTTTGAGTAGATATGTTTGTGTTTCAAGAAACGTGATTCTGGTGTGCATAATTCACGAGAAACAAACGAATTAAACAATTATTGTAATATATATTGTTTGAATTCAAAAACCTATTTGTGAAAAATTGAGTTTGATTGTTATTGTTATCAAGAGTTGTGATGGTTACACTTTCTATATCAGACTGTCTTTTCATATACTAACATACTTGGTAAAATTACCTCAATGAACCACCTTTTATGGTTCAAGTCTCCATTTGTCCAACTTCTTTTTTTATTCTATAAGTTAATTTTTGATCAACCTTGAAATAATTTTTATACTCACTTTTTGAGTATGTGTATTACATTTTCTTTCTTTCTTTTTTTGTTAGTATAAAAAATGTGATTCTTTCCTAAATAAATTTATCAATAACATTGACCCGACTTGGTGTTTTGAAACTGTTTGATTCATTCCTTTTTAAATATATCGACAACATTCACCTGAATTGATGTTTTGAAATTGTTTGTATTTAAGGTATTGATGTCACTCATATTTTACCATAGAAAACTAAATCTGCAAATGCACATAAAGTCGCTATAGTATTTAAGGATTAAATCCACATAAACTAACACGAAGAAACAGATAAGACCTAGTAATAGCCAAGACAGCAGAAACTGATTGTGGTTTGGTAACAAGCAAAAGTGAAAACAGGGAAAGCAGTAAGAACCAGGCAAACGAGACAGATATATAATTATGCGGGCAATCAGACCTAGGGAATTCTAAAGGGGGTTTCAAGAACTACTTGTGTCCTAGTTAAGACATGAAGTTAAGACCTAGTTGAACCTATTTCAATTCTTGAAAATAGATTAACCCAACAAGTGGGGACTAACCTACGCCGAGCCGAACTCTTCAAACACTTAGCGCATGCCACTAAATGCTAAACTAATAGTTCTTGCCAAACAAGACCTACTCTAAATTCCCTAACATAATCCCTGAAAATAGACTAACCCAACACGGTCGGGTTAGCCTATGCCTAGAATAACTCGTAAAACACCTAACACACATTACTTAACGCTAGACTAATAGCAGCTAAACAAGATTTTGTGTATTTCCCTAGACTTAGATTATAATTTTTCAGATTAAACCTAGTCTAAACTTTTCCTAGTTTATCGATTGGGTGACCTAAATGTTGCTTGTCAGGCTTAAACCATCATAAACTCATAGTCTAACTATTTAAGGATCCTAATATTTTCTTTTCTCTAAACCTAAACAAGCATGAACTCTAATTCTCCTTTTGTCAAAACCCTATATCCAATCTATTAAACTACTCAGACATGGTAGATGCAATCAAACAAATCATGGATGAAAGTATTAGACAAAAGCTAAAATAGAATATATAACAGGGTTTAAGATACAAAATTGTCAGATCAGATCTATCATCCTAGCATATCAATAATCAGATCTAGAATTGCAAAAGTAACCTAAAAAAAAAATAAAACTAAAACTCAAAGTCTCTGTTGAAAATTGGATTTTTCTCGAGGGTATATAATGCATTGATGACGTCACAAGGGTTGTGAGTGAGCCCGGATTCCAAAATCGTGAATATGGAAAATTAGGGTTTCTGGTTTGATCGGGGTTCGATCTGTAACATCCCCAAATAAGGCGTTAAGCCGAAAACTTCAGTTTTGGTCAAGGGAAAAAGTTTTCGGCCGAGGAATTCAAGTTATGATCGAGTGGGAAGGATTTTGGTCGAGCAAAATCAACTTTTGATCGACCAGAATCACTTGTGATCAACCAGAATCACTTGTGATCGACTAGAAACACTTGTGATCGACCAAAATCAGTTGTGATCGACCAAAATAACTTGTGATCGACCAGAATCGGATTTGGTCGAACAATATCAGCTTTGACTCGACCAAAATCGGATTTTGTCGACCAGAATAGCTCCTGTGCACGTTCTACCCACCCCCAAACATAGATAAACCATGTGATGCCAAGCCAATCTAGGATCCAAGAACTCCGAAAATTAGATCGAAGAACTCAAACAGATTTGAGAGGATGATCAAGTTAGTTCAAGGGGAAGGTTAGGACAATGCCTCAGATCCAGTCAAGCTCGTCTAGGATCATCCATAACTCGGAAATCCGATCAAGACTAGCTAAAGAGAGCTGAATGGATGGAGTGATCGAGCTGGAACAACTCCGGGAAGCAGAGCTGAACCGAGAGTTGAATCAGCTGGAACACTCAAAAGTCTAGCTCAGTCAGCTGACCCAAGTGAATCACTAGCTCGGTCAGTTGGAGTAGTTAAAACTCTAGCTCAGTCAGCTGGATCTGGCTAGATGACATCTAAGTGTGCCACACGCACCAAGTGTGCGGAAACAGTTGGGACGATTATCAAATTTGAAATTGCACGTCCCAAACGGTTGTGAATGGTTATGGAAATGGTTGAGACGGTTTTGATGGAAAACACGCATAAGTAAGGCCTTAGGCGGATTTTTGTCATTTACACGCGAACCACAATCCATTTTTTTCTCGAACAAACAACTCTAAAGCATTGAGAGAGAGACCGACCAAGTTCGGCTGAATCAATCGGAGAAGATCAAGTCAATCTCGGCATCATCAAACGAGCATTCCAAAAATCGAACTCATTTGACAAGGTGAGTGCGTGACTGATGCTAAGGCTCGTATTCATGCCATCTAGACCAAATTCTTGCTTGATTCCTTCTTCTTGATGATTGCATTGTTCGATTGCTTGTCATCATCGTACTTCATTTTTCTGCATTATGGCTTGGCTAAGTCGGATATTCATGGCCGAATGGTGGTTACTGAATTAGTCAGAGTGAAGGACTCGAGGGAGACTCGATAAAATAACCAAAAGGCATGATTTATCTCGTCTTGGACCAAGGGTTGAATCGGTTAAGCCGATGATCAAGTAAATGGGATAATTGGGGCGCTCGCATTCACTAAGTATTGTCAATAGTTACGCCTCTTTGACATTTTCAAGAATAGATGGTGATCGTAGGAAGGACAAGGCTTAGGCGCGCAAGACTGAAGATCTTGGATCTATGGATGGTGGAATTGATAGGGTAGCTAGGATCAGTAGACTTGTAATAGCCTACATCGAACTTAATCAAGTTGTAATAATTATTTGTTATATAAATAAAGCACTCGTTTCCTTAAGAATCTCTAAATTTACTTACTGTCTAATATTGAATCACAGAATTGAACTAAGGATCGAACTTAGCATGAGCCATTAAGTCGAATTGTCTTAGTGGTTTGGGAAGGAATGACCTCATCGGATTTAGAATCTGGGAACTTAGAACTTAGAACTATTTAAGGATCCTAATATTTTCTTTTCTCTAAACCTAAACATGCATGAACTCTAATTCTCCTTTTGTGAAAACCCTAGATCCAATCTATTAAACTACTCAGACATGGTAGATGCAATCAAACAAATCATGGATGAAAGCATTAGACAAAAACTAAAATAGAATATGTAACAAGATTTAAGATACAAAATTGTCAGATCAGATCCATCATCCTAGCATATCAATAATCAGATCTAGAATTGTAAAAGTAACCTAAGAACAAAATAAAACTAAAACTCAAAGTCTCTGTTGAAAACTGGATTTTTCTGGAGGGTATATAATGCATTGATAACGTCGCAAGGGTTGTGAGTGAGCCCGGATTCCAAAATCGCGAATCTGGAAAATTAGGGTTTTTGGTTCGATCGTGGTTCGATCGAACCACCCTGGCTTTCGTCCTCATGTTGCATTATTCTCGGGCAGTTCGAACGGTTTGGTTTGTATTGGTTCTATCGAACGAGACCTCTCTTCTTCACTTGGTCCTCATTTTGCGGATCGATCACAAAGGTCTTACACGGAGAAGTGGTTCGATCGAACCTAATGTGGTTCAATCGAACTTCAGTTTCGACCGATTTTGGTTTCTTCGAATCTTCTTTTAATCTCGTTCAAAAGTTTCCTTTCCACAAATGCCTACTCCATACCTGTAAAATCCCGAAAAAGCAAAATGACTCCGAAAAGCACGCCAATACTCGTTAATTGGTTCATAATCGTGCCAAAATGCAAGTTATGAACCCCTAAAATCAGAACATATCATATACTTTCTTGTAGAATACGCTGAAGATATTGTCTTAGAAAAAAAACCATGCTAGACAAATATATTGTGCTGGTTTACTGAAACCATAATTAAAACTGGTTTGAATTCAAACGTGTGATCTTAACTGTGAAAATTACAGTACAACTAATAAGGTTGAGGCTTTCATACAACTAAATGAGTTTTTTTTCTTATAAGATGTAAATGAATAAAAAAAGAAATTACACATTTTAATATTTAATTAACTAATTTGCATTAATATGAAAATGTTCTTTACATTAGCCGGTCATTTAATATTTTCCTAATGAGCCTTAGATAGGCAACCAAGAAATAAGCAGAGGAAGTTGATGAAATCGCTTCTTTAGTCAAACGATCTGCTTCCTTATATTCTGCAATCTCCCAACATGCTTGAAAGTGAATTCTCTCCTCTCTATCTTATTGATTTCTTGCAAGTAAAGTTTTAGATGATGATTTTAGAGCTCATTATACTTCTCACCAGCGTATTCAACTATCATTTTATGATGATGCTTGAAATCTGTAGAAACTGATTTGATTATAACCAAAGTGCGAGAGATGTTGAGCGGCATATAACATCGTTATGGCCTCTACTTCGGTCGGTGTACGTGTTTCCGCCAGACTGTGTTGTCCCCATGTTATAACAGCCTCATATTAATTCTTCAAAATCCAAGTGAAACCAATTGGTTCACATTCTGAATTCCATGCGCATCAACGAAACATTTCCATTGTCCAGATGTTGCATGATCTCTTACAGCCAACAGAGATTGAAAAGGCACAACAACACGCAATAAATTTAGCTATGATGGTGAAGATGTTAACTGATGTGTGTGGTTTTTGATCGTTTTTAAGCTGTATTTTATATTCGAATTCATTAATTTATGATGCATTTAGGTCCAATTAGGTTGTATTTGCATGTATTTTATGTTTCAAGTGTTGAAGACGAGTGAAATAGAGAAAACGGGTCAAAAAGATGCAAGAGGAGTAAAAGTGCAGAAAAGTCAACATTGCAGAGTTGACCAGTTGACCAGTTGACCAGAAGCCAGGATCAACCAGTCTTGAACTGCTCCAGACAGAAAAGATCCAAACTTTGCAGGATTGGTCACAAGGACCGACCAGACTTGACTGATCCAGTTCAGAAAAAGTCAACAAAGTTGACCAAGATGAGTTTTACCTAGTTTTTTCCCTTCATATAAATACTCTAAACCTAGTTTTTGGAGATGATCATCTTGGATCATCCTTAGCATCCTTGATAATCTTTTATGCTTTCTTTTATACCATTTTTATGTTTTCTTAAGCTTTTCTTTTATGCTTTCATTTATGCAAACCTTTAGATTTATGCTTAAGCTTTCTCTCGTCTTTTGTATCTAAAACTCTTTTATCATCTCTAATCTTATCTCTTATCTTTTGTTCTTAGTTTTATAAAGACTACTTGCTTAATCTAAGTTTATATTTGATTTCTTCTTATAATCTCTCCTTATTTCTTGTTTTGATCATGTGTAGGCATAGATCCATCATGGGATCTTGTGTTCTAAACATGATAAGTGAGTAGTCATCTTAAGCTTATGGATTAGGGTAGATTAGGGCATTTGATTGATTGTTTGTGATGTTTAGAGCTTAATTTATTATATCTTCACTTGTTTAATGTGCTTAATGCTAGATGGAACTTTGCTACTCTCATCTAGATCCTAGGAGAATTATTGCCCGAGAGGTGTTCAATGAAATGCCTGAATAAGTTAAAATTGTGTTAGAATTGTTTAGTAGTTGCATAGACTAGACCTTTAATGCTTCTTAATTATGTGTTTGACTAAGAGATTGTGTGAATGCATGATTAGGATAAGGGTTATTGCCACGATAGTGGATTAGCCTAAATTGGATATATCTTAGACTAATGATAAACATTTTATGATTAAATTGAACATCGTGAACATGAAATTGACTTCTTAATTCGATTGCCCTGGTCCATATGCTTAGTTTTATATATTTTTAAGTCTTGTTCGATTTCGTTGACCTTTTGCACTTCAGTTGACTTTTCATTTACTTTGTGTTTTGCTTTCTTTTATGCATGTTATGATGTTAGTGACAAGCACTCTTTCCCATTAGCTTAGCCTAAACAAATTCTCTCAAGTTTTAGTGTACAAATCACTTCCGAATTGGTTCAACAATCCCCTCCTATACTACAATTGATTGATAGAGAGACTAAAAACCTCTTTAACATTAACCTGTATGAAGAAAGGTTGATGTCCTCCTCATTTTTGTTTGCTTCTTCCCAAGCTCGTAGTTCCGCTCTAGTCCTATTAATAATATTTGGAATGCTCCCTCTTTTACCATCTAGCTCTATTAATAATATTGGGAATGCTCCCTCTTTCCAAATATGCCCGAGGAGAAACGAAACTAGAGCATGATTCCCTAGTGCCTTGTTTAAGAGCAGGAGGTATGAAAAGTTGCTCTATATTTTCCTTTGATGAAATATTTGGGGGCGTAATTATAGGAGCAATTTCCCAGATTTCTCTAGCAATCCAACAATGAAAAAGACGGTGAGTTTTTGTCTCTGGCTGTTCACCGCACACTGGGCTGAGGTCCTGGATTTTAATTGCTTTACGCCTAAAAAAATTTCATGGTTGGGATGGCTTTATAAAGAACCTTCCACATGAAAAGTCTAATTTTTTGGGGTACAGGAAGAGACCATAGGATATGAATAAACAGTTTGGATAATCTCGTCCTAGCACTAGAATTTGAAACCCCTATTGAGGTGAAGTCATCTTTGTGTTGCAAGACCTTATATCATGTGCAAACTGTATATTTCCCTATTTTCGTTGCTTCCCATATATGATAGTCTGGTGGGGTTGTTGTTAGGAGTCTAATAGCCATGATTTTAGGGATGATGTTGGGATCCAAAAGCTGGCTAAGAAGGGGTAGGTTCCAAGAGTTTGTCTTGCTATCAACAAGATGATGTACCTTTAACCTTGGATGGAGCTATTTCCTTGGTCCTCTAGCTGATATGTACTTTCTTTCACTGTCATCTCGTATTTAGTTATCCGTTCAAATGTTAACTTTCGACCCATTTACAATTCGCCAGAAGATATGTAACATATCCTTTCCTGCTAAAATGCTTCTCCATCCATGACTTGGCTGGTGTCCCTGTTTTGCTTGTAAAAAACATGATTTGTTGAAATATTTGGCCTTTAGACTCCTCGCCAGTATGGTATGCGACTTAGCTATAATGTTCCATGCTTGCTTTGCTAGCATTAGGACATTGAAAGCCTGGATGTCCAAAATGCCCATCTCCATTTTCTGCCTAGTCATCTTGGTCTAAGATATCCAACTATTTCCCTTTTATTCATCAGTGCCCGTCCACCAAAACCGTCGAATTAACCGGTTCATTTCCTCCACAATTGATTTTGGCAAGAGGAACAACTCATTGTATACTGAGCCACCATTGAGATAAGCACGAATTTGATCAAAATCTCTCGTCCTGCATGAGACAAAAGCTTATTTTTCCATGAGATAATTCTACTTCGTAAATAATTGACCAAATAAGAAAATACTCCCTTCTTTGAGTGTCTTAGAGCATCCACATTAGTGGATCCTTAATAAGAACTCCAATGAATATTTTTAGAATATTTTAACTCATTAGAACTTCTAGATTTTTTAATAAAATTTCTCATCCATTAGAGTATCTACATTAGGGGTTCTTAAAAAAAAAAAATTAAACAATAATGATGTTTAAAGGTTTGTGAACCTACAAATTGCAGAATGATGTTTAAAGGTTTGTGAACATCAGCTATGAAACTAATCTCTCTGTTCAAGAACACAGAGAAAGAGGAGTCACCAGAATGTTGGCATTGCCAATACTATTCAAAGGGTGATTAATGTTTGTTCCTCCCACTGACCCGACCAAAACAATCTGCTTAACTCCCGCAGCATTGGTTGTTTCAACAAGGACAGATAATCGTCACTCCTCGATAAAACATATACAAACACTCAGAGATGAATACAAACCAGCATCTATATGATTCTTCTGACCAATCCAATCAACCTGAAAAAGAAAGAAATGATCAAAACTAACGAGAATGGAGAATTCTACAAGAAGAGTATACTAGTAGTTGTTGTTGTTGTCACCTGTTCAGGATAAGCTCCATCTTCAAAGTAGAACTTAGGCCTGCCTCCTTTTCTAGGATCAAAACCGGGTTTCATTTGCGGTACAACACTTGTAAGAATGACCAAAGCATCAATTCCTTCAACAGCAGGAGCAATGGCTGCAGGGTCTCGGATATCTCCAATGATAACTTTGTCTTCTCCACCGATATTTTCATTGCTCTCTTTGGTCCTCACTAGACCTCTCGCTACAAACTGATCTGACCTCTCCTTCAATTTCTTGCACACAATCTGACCGGCCATTGATTCAATTTGCAGGTGCAGAGGACAGCATAGTTACACTAAAAGTAAAGAGTTTATCAACGTATCCACACCTTAGAAAAGAGATGGCAATTTGAGTCTTAATTATCGAGGGAATTGTAAGGAACTTTCCACTAAACACCTACCAAGATTACTAAAGAGAAACGACAGCAAAACTGAAAAACCTTGTGGATCAGAGCCGAATCGGAGAGAGATTCCTCGAGAACATCAAGATCATCGAGCATTGCTTTGAACTCAACCTCCATCATTTCAAAAATCCTACAAAGACCAGAACCGATTCAAATTAAGAACAACAAAACCTATTCTCTCTGGACGTAAAATCATCATCTCTCTTCCTCTCCGATCGAAGAAACGCAAAGCTTCGTCTTATACATACTCGACATTGATTAAAATAACCAAATACAACGAGACCTCTTTCTTCCAAATAGTCTTCAGATCAAACCTCAAAAGTCAAGCAACCACCATAAACATAGATTTAGCATCAGCGCCACGTTCCTATGGAAGAAAACAGAACCAAAATAAAACGATTCAAGACGGAAATCTCTAGACTCTCATTGGAATTGGATTCATATCAGTATATATCAATCTCGAGCTATGAAGAATTTGAATCGAACACGAGGAGTCGAGGAAATCGGAAACCAACCAGGTCGATTATATGCAAATTTTATCTTCTCTCTAGCATCTTCTTCTATCTCTTCCAAGCCAAACGGCAAGCAGGAAAAACAAGTCGGACGAAAAGGAAACGGTTTCGCCTCAATTTTATCTTCTTTCTATGTCTGCAATTTTTTTTTCTAATTTTCTTCGTATGAACTAGACAGACGCATTTAGAAGACCATCTTTGCGAAAGGTTTGCTCCTCTCTAAAATGTAGAGGGAGAAATTTTCTCCCAGGCACTTCTCCCTAGGCGTTCTTCAATCTTTTCCTAAATAGATCATCCTTTTTCAAACTCATCTCTTCTCCTTTCCTCACCTTCCCTCTTCAAGCCTCTCCTTCTCGATATTACAAGCAGAAGTCAATTGCTATGTCTTCTCCCCATCACAGTACTCCCTAGACCAGCTCTCCCATTCTGCAGTCCCCAGCTTTTCAATTGTGCTCGGCTCAAGACCTCTCTAGATCCAAAAGAAGTATCCTAACCATCGAAGAACCAAAGCATCAGTTTATTAAATTACCAACTCTCCCATCTTGGGATGTTTTTCAAAGTTTACTAGACCACAGCTAAGAAGCATTTTTGGTGCCCTGTTTTCCTTTACAAAGTCTCTCAAGCCTCCAGCTTCCCTTCTATGTGAAAGATAGTTGGTCAACATGTCAAGTCCATCTTAGACGACCCATCTAGCTTATGCTAAGACACCTCCTACAGAAGAGTAGACTCTTAAAAGAAATCATTACCATTCAAGAGTATTCTCGACTATAAAGGACGTATCTAAGTCTCTCTTCTGCTACATCCCACAATCTCTTTTCTCTTCTCCCACAAATCACCATGTCTCCAAAAGATAACAGTACCAACAAAAAGACTACTCAACACCAAGAAGAGGAGGATATTATCATCTTATCTGAAGTGGATAATTCTATCCTCATAGCTCGTTTCAACCTCTCCCTTGTGGGAAGATTGTTTCACAGAGATGGGCGAAGCATTGAAGCTCTTTTAGCTTTCATGCCAAGAGCTAGCATTTGGGACGTGGAGGGTCGAGTTAGAGGCTTCGACCTAGGAAACTCAAGATTCCAGTTTGATTTCCAAACTGAGGAAGATCTGCTGAAAGTTCTAAAGAGAAGACCCTGTCACTTCAACAAATGGACCTTCTCCCTTGAGAGGTGGCAGCCTCATGTGGAAGTCTCCTTTCCCAATTCTCTAACCTTCTGGGTTAAGGTGACAGGCCTTCCGTCTCACTACTGGCTAAAGGAGATCCTTGACAAGATTGGAAAGGCCTTAGGTCGAGTGACAAATCGTGATACCTACAATGGTAGAATCGAAGTGGCTGTAAATGGAGACGAGCCTCTCAAATTTCAGAACAAGGCAAAACTCTCCTCAGGGGAGATTCTCGATCTAACTTTCAAATATGAAAAGCTGTATAGATGGTGTTTTACCTGTGGCCTTATCTCTCATGAAGAAAGATCTTGTCCCCTTCTCAATGACCAGCAAAGACAGGAACGTTTGGCAGCTAGAGAATCAGTCAGAGATAGAGCTCAAATCGAGGAGGAGGAAACACTCAGATCAAACGCAGCAGGGCCTGGGAATCTTCCGGGTACCGACAGCAATCCCTCCCTAGTGAGGAGATCTAACTCAGAATATCTTCAAGGATCAAGAGGTCTGCCTCATCCTCGATATGCCGTCTGAGACTTCGTTGATCCAAGAGGAGACAACCTAAAGGACAAGACAAATACTTCAAATTTCAAGCTGAAATCTGGAAAAATTGTTGAATCCATTCCTTTCTCCAAAGACAATTTGGAAGCTTCCTTGAGAAACGTCAGACATTCGCTACAGAGAGGAGGTTCTAACCTGGGAAGAGACAACGCTTGGCACAGGACAGATAAACACCACAGGAGAGATCGTGACATCTCTCACGGTGAGCACCGCCGTAACGGTTACTATCAAGGCGAATCTTCCAACTTTCCAAGTCTCTCCTTCCGTAAAAGAAGATTCTTCTGACTCTTCAAAACGAATCGAGTTCCCCAAGAGATCCACTGATGTTCCACGGCGGAAAAGCACTGCCATTGTCATAAGGTCTCGAGATCCCTCTCCTTCGAGACCTTCCGTTATGGATTCCCAAAGAACCATCTCCGGCATCCCCTCGCCAATTCGAAGAGACAAGCAAGTCCATGTTTCCCCTCCCCACCAAAATCAAAGACCTTTTCGTCTAAGTCTCCAGAAGAAAGGAAAGAACCAAACATTAGGAAAAACCGCGGATGTTGAAGAATCTTCAAGGTCCCAAGGATCAGCCAAAAAACGTTTGGTGTTTAACGATGAGCCAACACCAACTCCCCTCTCTAACTTGCCCACATCCACTGCTATTCAATCATCACCCAATCCGGACCAAGTTCCCCTGTCTAGGGAGAAATCTAACACCATCAACAAATCCTGGTATGAGATGACTCTAGAGGAGGATGAAGATGAAGATGTTGAAACTGCCCCAGTTCTCCCTCACGCTGAAGAAGCCATGATCGTCGAGGAGAAAAATTCCCCTGCTCCGGCTGAAATTCTCCCGATCTCGCAGCAAGTGAACGAAGCAGACAAGATTGAAGATGAGGAATTAGGAGAGGAGGATTGGGATGAAGCAAATTGGGAAGAATATGATGATCTTCTCGGTGAAGACCCATGGCTGGAAGAGAACTTGGATATCACAATCGATCCGGACCTGAATCTGATTCTACCAACAGAAGAAAAAGAAGCGAATCCCACCAAAGGAGGAATCGAAGGAGAAGACGCGGAACCAGTGAGAGAATTATCGGCGACTCTAGTTTCAGGGAATCACGATCCGATGCAGATAGAAGAGGTCATTGATGCTCTGAAGGAGATTCAACCAGACCAGTTGTTGGGCCCTGTTGGATTAAAGAAGAAGATTCCTAAGAGCCCAGCCTTAGTGGGCTTTAGTACTAAGCAAAGACTTCTAAACCAGTTGAGAACATCTCCAAAGAATAGGACCTTGGGCCCTTATCATGCTACTGGGACATCGTTGGCTGATGGAAACATTCGAAGCCCTCTCCCTCAAAATGAGGAGACCTGTGCACTCGAAGACAATATATTAAAAGAAGATGGGAATGAGACCGGAACCAGTACCAAGAACAAG
>OVAU01001065.1:0-16374 GCA_900406315.1 Biscutella laevigata subsp. laevigata
CCAGCCTTATTGCACAAGGAAACGGGTCCAATGGACCATGCCTTACCCGACCTTGCCTTCTTGTAATCTTCAACATAAGCTGGCTCGAGTTCTTGAAACGTGTTGACTATCACACCGTAGGATGTCTTATCCGCTTCTTTCATATCATCCATTAACTCTTGCATATCTCCAGGAACATACGTTTCCACGGGAACTTGAGGTCTTGTGAATTCAACTTTGTCAGGAAAATAAGGAACAGTGAAATACTCCTGGTCTGACTCTAAATTCTCCAAGATCTCACGGTGCTCGCGTAGAACATGCATACAGAGGAGACAAAAGCAACACATGCCATGGAAAAGGATCTTTGGTATATTGAACTTCTTGGCGAGTTTGCTTGTATAAGGCAAACAGAAATCGGAAATGATACAGTTTGGTCTAGGTTTCATTTCTTCCATGAGCTTCAAGACCGGCTCTTCGAGCATGTTAACCGCTTTAAAGAAAGGAATCATCAACTCCATAGAGTCAAGCAAATCAATATTCTCTTGTCCTTCTGGCAAGCCAGCTTCTTGAGATGGAAACTTCACGTGTACTACGTTGATGGGCAAACCAGACTCGATGGCACGGCTTAGAACATCCTTGAACCTCCCGGCATTGCGAGGCGTAGTGATAATTGTGATGGTCACACCACGCTGAGCCAAGAGCCTTGCAATATCAACCATGGGAATCATATGGCCTTGAGCCATGAAAGGGAAGAGAACAAAGTGAAGAGGATAAGATTGGTGGTTAGTTTCAGAACCCATTCCGATTCAAATCTAATGAGAACCTCTCAAGTTTTGTTTTGGTTTTGGATTATATTTGTGAGAGCTTATATAGAATAACTAAGCATGGAGAGTAAACAAAAAAGTGAACCAAAGACGTAATAGATGACGTAAAGAGATGTACTTGCGAAACACTCAATTCAGTTCACAGATTGTGGTTACTACAAGACATTCTTGGCCAACACTTAGTTTGTCCGTTTGTGACCATCTTGCATCTTCTAGTGACCATCCTTTGTGGGAAAAGATAATTCACAAGACACAAAAACAACAACTTGGTGGCTCGGTAATAGCAACATAAATTATTAAAATTACCGAACCTGAATCTTAGTTTGAAAATTTAAAAGACTGTAAACTTTGTTAGAAAAAATGTTAAAGAAGATCAATTCAACTTTGGACTCTTTCAAGACAGCTTTATCTATCAGAAGCCTAAAAAATCACAATCAATAAAAGAGGTCCAGAGCCTACAACACTATCGTGTGAATGTTTCTTTCTTCAGTACGGTAAAGGAGATTACACATAAGTGGCAACTTTCTTACAAGATGAGAACAAACACTTTACAACAGATACATTACGACAAACAACCCCCCAGAGTTTTCGGCAGTAATTGGTA
Organism: Biscutella laevigata subsp. laevigata; assembly: GCA_900406315.1. Classification (NCBI taxonomy): domain Eukaryota; kingdom Viridiplantae; phylum Streptophyta; class Magnoliopsida; order Brassicales; family Brassicaceae; genus Biscutella; species Biscutella laevigata. The sequence goes on from OVAU01001065.1 coordinate 1,408, forward strand.
TTCACATGGACTGCAATGCACATGTTTATTTCTTAACAGAGTCGGGATCATTAGCCTTTCTACCTGAGTCGATCCGATCAAGTCGAGCTTCTCTCCACAATGTTGACCTCGTTGATCTTAGCAGCAATCCAAAGGCTGATGAGCATGCCGCTCTCACAAGTGAATCTTGCGACCGAGTCATCTTGCTAACCAGCGTTTCAAACACCTGAACAAGAGACAGGCTTGAGATTTTACAAACACTTGTGAGCATGTCATATGCATTTTCTCCTTAAATACCTGTGGGTAGTAGAGAGAGATTATGTGCGGATCTTCTGAGAGTGATAACATGGTGGTGGAGAAGTGTATTGCATTCGCCTGAATTACTGGCCACGGTGCATCAAAAGCCTACATCATGTAGTTGTTATTTCAGTTATTTTATATATAGTTGATGACCTTAGCAGCTATGATGATTAGTAGAGGGAAGCAAAACCTGGATGGTTGAGGCCATGTAAGTATCAACTCTTTCTGATTCCTGAACCAAGTGCCTTGAGAGATCCCTTACGAAGTTCTCATAGTCAGTTCTGAATATATCAAAAACATTACAAGTTAAAGGTGGTCACTGTACAAAAAAATACATCCGGTACTCATAGGATGCCGAGACATACCTATCGTCAGAACCAAAAGCACGTGATTCATACAGCGTAGAATGTTTTGTTATGTCCATGAGTGGAGCAAACTGCTTGAGGGTTTCCTGTACAAATAATAGCAGATATGTAGACTCAAAATACCTAAAACCAAACGAAGCAGCAATAGGCTATGAAGAAGATTACCCGACAGGCTTCTCTTATGCTAGGATCGTCGTCATGGAGGTGTACTACCAAGCGGGGAAGGGTGGAATGAATCTGATATCATATATTTTCATCCAATGAACTTTACATTAAAACTGAAATATCTTATTTCCTGGTCATCCATATCACCGAAATGGAAACAAAAAAGTATGTGTCACCTGCTCAACAAATCCCTCCCGTTGCCCTCCAGTCGCATATTTACTTAATGCCCCAAATGCTGCAAACGCTTTGGCTCTCATCTTCGGGTCCATGCTTAGCTGTTACAAATAGGAATTTCAAATAAAGTTAGTGGCAACGCGTTTGCAGCATTTGAGCTTAGAGCTTGTGATTATTCTTCAGTTCAAGCTTGAGCCTGGCCTAAAAGCTTTATTTTTCTCGTACTCATTTCACTGAAAACCTTTCACAAACTTAAAACTGGACCTTTACCTGAAGATTACGAAGCCGAACAGATAAATTCGGCAAGATGGATTCAACAGCATCATTAGATGCTGAGTTTGTCACCTAAACAAAAGAAATAAGCATATAAAGTCCAGATCAGTTGCCAACAGATCTGACAGACAGTCAGAGTTCAGAAACCTTGAGAAGTGAATGGATTTGAACATTACCACCAATNTAAGCATGACACAGCAGTTAGTTGCACAGACTCATCCAAATCATCAAGCAACGCAAATATTACACCAATAACTTGAGTTGTGTAGTGGTTCATGCAAGCAGATGGCATCTGGCAAAACCCCGAAGCAGCTAAGTGATGTATTCAGGAATAATAAATTTGGCGAAAAAGAAGCAGCAGAAACCAGAACTAAATTTCGCAAACCACCTTGTTCCAAATACTGATAAGCTATCTTCTAGTCTATGTTACAAGTAAATATCATAGTCTATGATAGGCTATAAATGTGTTTTAAGTTGTTTTAATAATTGGAACATAAAACACCCCGGAATGAATGACTTAGGGTTCTTCAGAGTTTAGATATTAACTGCATCTCTGATATCATTACCCTAATCCAACAGGAGCATAAACTTTCTGCTCAGCCTACTTGATCATGATAAGGAAATAAAAGCTTATATGCATAACTCTCTTGCACTAATCCTGTTAGAAAATCATAGTAAGTAATGAAAAACTGCTCAGTGTTACTCTTACTTGCACTAATCCTCTTAGACAAAGGCGCCTTACAGTCGGAGAATCATCTGACACATGCCGGCAGAGTGCTTCGACCATCTCCTCCATTACAGAACTAAAATCACCACTGCAACTCAGAAATATTAGCAGATGAAACTTAAGAAGACAAGGTACTAAGGAAGTGCTTTGTTCTTTTCCTTGACACATGTCAGGTACGATGTTCAGCCCTTTAACTTTCTTCGTGAAATTTTTTTATACACATGGCCTAGAGATAAAACCCGCTATCTACACTTTGACGTCAACTTTCTTTTACAAATAGAACATACAAGATGAATGGGTACCCACATCTAAATCAGTACGTTAGGAAGATGAGTAAAATTCCAGAAAACTACACCAAAAACTAAAGTAATAAGGCCATCAAAAATCATACCTGTATCTTATAAACTCTGACAATGCAGCGGCAGCAGCTTCCCTTTGGAATCTTTGTGGACGGTTTAGCGCTTTTGTTAGAATCATACAAATTTGTCGAACCTGTAACACCATATTGAAACTTCAGTTCTACATCAGTCTGAGGAGAAACTGTAAACTCCTTTCTTTCACTAGGGGTTTTCTTTAAGATGGTCTCGGAAACAAAAAGTCAAAAACTTCAAATGCATATGCCATCAACTTAGTTACACTGCTGTTAAGAATAGGTTAGGCTTCCCCAATCTCATCCCTTTTCATACATAAAGAACCCTTTCATGTGTACTAAACCACTATGCACATGTCTCCACATCCATGACTTCCTAAAAAGAATGGTCAGAAGAAAATCCACGTTGCCACAATTGACCCAGCTAATGATCAATCGGCGAAGCACAAAGATTAGGCTACAACGACCCTGAGAAATATAATTGCAATCATCCAATAAGTACGTGCCTCTTTGGGTCTCTTAATTGAAATGCATCCAGCAATTTCGCCAATAAGACCAACCCATTTTTCTTTTTCTCTTTGCTCCCCATTACGAGCCAAAATCTAAGAAAAAACATGTATTAAAATTATCAGACTGGAAACTAAATAGAACCAACTTAATGCTAAAGTCAAAAGGTACCTTGCCCATCTCAAGATCACCAACACACTCACAGAAAGCCTGAAATGAAGTTAGAAGTACTCTGCCAAGAGAGAAAACATAACAAGGCTTTACTAAAATAACAGTACGATAATTATGTGCCTAGTTCTCCTGAAAGTAGAGAAGTTACCGTAATGGATCTTGCTGGCCAGCGCTTGCAAGTCCATGACAGCTTCCCAATTGAAGCGTAAGTGCCCCAACAACACAAGAATAGCTTTTCTCAACAGCTTTCTTTCCAATTTTTCCACCTCCTCTGGTTAAACAAGTATATTAACCACCAAAAATCCATCACGTACTCTCAATTAAAATTGATGGTTTACGAAGGTACCTAAAAAAAGCAGTGAGAGCAAATATTGCAGCTTGAAGAATATCATCTTCTACGTGGGTTTCAGAGGAAGAGCTAGTATTCTCTCCCTTATGTGAATCGACTTTAAGTAAAGAGCTACGGTTGAGAACGGATATTAAGTGTTCCATGAACAAAACTGAAAGCTCCGAGTGTTGAGAGAAAGCCTGGATCAAAAATATGATTGACAATGAGATGCCTCAACAAACTAATTTATACTAGCCAAATGATAACGAATTGTAGAAACGAAATGTAAGGGAAGGGATAGCATGATAGAAGCTAAAACCATTTAACCGGGCAGTAAGCATAACCCTGAAATTACTCCAAGGGCAAACCTGATACTTCTTTTTTACTAAGAAATTATTGCCTGAGAAGTCATGGTAAAAAATTGTGCCAAACGACAGATTCTTACAAATGAAACCATCCTGCAGGCGCAGTCACAGATCAAAGAAGATGTGCGTATAATACATTTTCACTACCCTTAAGTGTTATACACTACAAGTACAAACTTCAAGTTAGTCAATTCCTCCCAAAATTCCGCCAAGACTTTTGTAGAGTATGTCATGTATGAGAATAACCTCATGTTATACTCTAGTTCCAGAGAGGATAGGACTTACATAAAATGCATCTTGCATTGGCCAGCCACCACGCATCCTAGTTATGTCTTTTGTCAAGATGTCCCTTCCAGCAGTTCCCAACACTTCATTAAAAACAATTGATGATTGTGTGTTCTCTGCCAGTGCAGAGATCTTCATGTGATTAAGGTAAGCAGTAAGTTACCAAGGGCACACGACATAAATGCTAGTGAATTTTCTATTATAGCAGTTTCGCATCGATAAGCTAACAGAATTATGTAAAGGATACAGCTCCAATAGCTTCAACACGTAAATTCTTCTCAGTTATATGAACTGCTGCCGAGAGTAAGGACTGAGTTGTCCTGCCAGAAGAGAGCCAGAGGACAGGTTAACAAATAACAATGTAAGAAATAGAGGCCCGCTTATAACAACACGCTTTGATGTACCTTGATATATCATTGTCACTAAGCTGACTCCCCCTTCTTGAAATAAACTCAGTAACTGCTTGAATGGCTCCCTCCGCAGACTGCCTGACTTTGTCACAGATAGCTGTAGTGCAACTCTGCAAGGCTCCTACAAGCTACATGGCATACCACAACAAATTGGATCTTAACCAATCCAATGGCAGCACAATTTATACAGAACATAAGGAAGAAAACAAACCTCATCCTCTGTTAAAAGAGCACAAAGGGATGAGACTATTCTGTTAAAAACTTCGGATGGATCAATAGAGGCATCCTGGAAGTCAGTTCAAAGAATCTGAAACCGTGAACATGAAACAGACAAAAGAGAAGAAGACTCTGAGCCTAAACAAAAATGCTTACGCTTTTCAAAATGGCAATGACATCTTCAAGGGAAGACAAGGCTTTATAGGATTCTTCAGAATCCAACCCGCTTGAGAGTACAGGTTTTGGAAGGGAAAGGGAAATGCTGAAGAACTGGTCAAGAATCTAACAAAAATAACAGTAGGATAAACAATTAGAACCTATCAATATCACACTAAGATGGAATGATCGCCCATCATTTTACGACACAGTCGATCACATTAAATACTAATAAAAATATACCTGCGCAGAGATTTTTCGAACTTCAGAATTTGTGTCGGCACAGCGTGGGAGATAAGTTATGACCCTATCTCCCAAACACAATACCTCACGGTCAGGAAATAAAAATACCGCTGTTCGTCAAACAAATGAGATTTAATTAGCTGGTAGATGAAGTATGGAACAAATATCTATAACAAATGTTTAATGATATCTTCGTACATGGTAGGTTTGAAAAATTCCCCTGCATACTGCGATCTGCATACTTTCTATGTGGGCAATCCCCAGAACAGCCAAGAGCACAATAGCCGCCAACACAAAGCTTGCGAAACTTTAAAAGCATTTCATGAACTGCCACACAACCTCTTTTTCTTTGATAATCAATGGGTGACGATACATATTGATCAAGCTGTCTAAGCAGATGCAAAAGCTGTTCTGCTCGACTTCTTCCATCCTCTCCACTATTTCATGCACATATATCGTTGAGTAAGCAGAAATAAAAAGTAATTCAAATTTTCACATGCACTTGTAGTAGGCCTCAATATTTAGGTTAATGCAAATCCACAACCTACTGAATCTAATCTAAAATAAGAAGCAATCTATGCCAGATAATCTAGGATTCTATCGGATAAAAACAGATCAGTTTTACCAATAACAAGTAAAACTAAATGAAGAAACCTATACCACTGAAAGTATTATTTTAAGAAATTTCATCGAAGGCTTCAGTTTCTCGGAAAATATTTTTATCAGCGGAAAGGATAAACAAATGACTTACAACTAACTTGTTCAAGTTGACAAAAAAAAAAACTAACTTGTCCAAAAATTCAGAGAATCCGCAGTCACATAATAGCTAGGTGAATTTCAAACGTGTCACGTGAATACCTTGTAAGGAGGATGGCACACAAGAGAGTCACAAGATTGTCTATAAGAGGGCTGATGATCTCTGATGGATCATTAGGCAAAGCAAAAAATCCCAGTGTAGCCTGTCCAAGAAAACGTGCATCATTTCAAGAAAAAATATAGATACAAAAACAGAAATAATCTCATTCTTTTGTTTTATATTAGCTTCAAACAAGAAACTAATCACCTTCATGACACGATTTCGAGTTTCAACAGTCAGCTTCGGTTCCACAGAGACGAGGGTTGTGCAAGCATTCAGAGCAAGTGCCTGAACAAGATTTTAGTCAGAAATAGAAATGGTACCTGCTTGTTTGAAAGACACTCACATGGTACAGATTCTTGACATAGATATTCTACCTGAGTGTGTAGAACTTCAGGACTAGAATCTGCAAAACCTTCATTTTCATCTCGACCCATCAAAGTTAATATATAATCAAGCATCATATCTCTTCTTTTCAGTGGGAATGTAGCCCCACTTTCTGCTGCATTTATGACACCACGACCTTCATAGGAAAGAGGAAAGAAACCAATCAGTCATCGCACAATGACTCCATCTACATTCCGATGCAGTACTAACCTAATAAATCAATAGCAGTTATAACAGCTTGTTTTGCTGTTTGTTGCCGCACATGAAGAAGCCGTGAAAGCATATTAGTGCCCTGCGGTATATGCAAACGAAATCTGATTATGAAATTGGAATTTGAACATAAAAGTGGTGCAGATATAAAAACAAGGTCACTACAGTTCAACATAAATCACTTTTTGGTCACAGAAAATTACTCGGACTTCCAACCCTTCATACGATTTTAAATTTCATTAGATGGGCTTTCCTAGCATACGACTCAAAGTCAATTTGACGCATAGGTTATCAGAGATAAATAGTAAAGAAGCAAGAGAATAAGTGGAAGGTTATAATCTAAATGAATGAAATGCTAATGAACATTTAAAAACATACTATGAGGGCATCTATTCTGGCCTCGATAACCGATGAGGGGGCATACTTTGCAGCATATCCATACATCAAAGCCAAAGCAGCATGTATATCATCGCTATCTTCTGTTTTATAGCTCTCAGAGAAGATGGATAATATCCTAGAATTGACAAAAGAACATTGAGTCAGTTTTATGTCATAAATTTTACAAACCTGAGGTGAGACTGGCCAATTCTAGATTACCTGGAAGCGACAATATGACCAACAAAGATATTAATTCTACTATCAGGAAACTTTTGATACGACATTTTCTACTAGTGCAATTGCAGCTTTAAATGTCCCCTTAATACACACAAAGAAGACTTGGTATAGTTGGCCAAAATTTACAACCCTTTAAGACACAGCCTTCAATTGCTGAGATATGTGATGGTGTATCGTAAATTAAAAGACTCCAAATGAATGGCGGATGTGCAAGCATACCAAGATTTCAACAGTAGAAAGTGCACACGGCGATGATTTCATAAAGTTAAGCAAGACAAACCTTTGGAAAATACTCTGCCCAACATTATCCAAAATAATTTTCAGCTTTTCCAGTACAGTGTCCAAGTGAGAAGCTGCGACCTGTGTAATCAATCAGCATATTAAAATAGTTTAAGATAAAAATCTGAGCAAGAAAAAGACAAGTACACTCAAAATACCAGCCCCATGGCCTTCGCTAAACCAAGTCTATTTGCAGGTATAGAAATGTCAGCCTGTTGGTACATCCAGTCAATCTTTTCTCGAACATATGCTCTATCATTAACTTTCTGGAGAAGTATTCCAACACACCTGAAATCAAAGCCCAAGAGGATTACGACACAATTTCGCGCTCATTTAGCGAATGAATATTGGATGTCTGTTATAAACTGGAGTCTATATGCAGCTGTCTCAGAAAATTTAAAATTTATTAGCCATCTACCAGGATATGAAAAACAAGCGTAAGAAGGTATATGTACAAAAATCAAAAATAGGCATTGGAATGTCTCTCCGGTTATGAAACCCAGGTTGACAGTAAGACCCACATGTCGCTTTGATGTTAGAAGAAATCAAAGTACCCACAAGTCCGACAGTAAGACCCACATGTCGGTTATGTACAAAAACCAAAGTGATTTGTGCACAACAACTAACGTCAAAATAGTGCACCAACTACAAGTAGAGATAATTCAACTTCATCAGAGACCAGAAATAGAAAATGAAAAACCAAGAATTTTACCTGTGTAGAAGTGCTGCATGGTCATCGTTCGGATTGTAAAGAACGTATTGTTTTGCAAACGAATTTCCAAGAGATATAACCCAGTCAGCATCCTGGGTGACATCTAGTGATTCTGCTAAAAACTGTATAATATAACAATGATTAGAAGTAATAGATGCCACAGGCTTTATTGGTAAATTTAATATGTTAAAATTGCCTTCAATTTAGGGTTCAAAGAAACTTCAGCTCAAATAGATATCTTTTCCTTCACACTAAGCTTACGTTGATTATCATATCATCCCAAGTTTCCTGGTAAGATGGATCAAGCTGCAGATCTTCTGTGTCAGAGACATACGCCTTCATTTTTGGAATCTAGAGCTTATCAAATGTGAAACATAATTAGGGTCACATAAATAAGAGTAACTACGAGAAAGCAACAATATTCATAGCTTTTTCTAACTGTCATATATACAGAAAAAAATGAAATGAAAGAAAACAAAGACACTAGAAATCTGAGGTGCAGGCTGCATACATTTCCCTCTAGTAGCTGTTTGGATCCAAAAATAATTTTGAGAAACTAGAGTATCTTGAGCAAATAACACGGTACCTCATCTTGCCAAAACATGCTGATGTTCTTTGGAAAAAGAGGGGACAGATAGCCAAGGACCTGAAGGAAGTAACAACAGAGTAGGTAAATACAGCTAGAACTTGAAAGGTACACATATGAGCAATTGAAAAGCCAGACCCTCTAGCGATCAAGCTTTTACTACTTGATGAAAAACAAGAACAAAGAAAGTACTTGGAATTGTGGGACACGAAATGTGAGTTTATAACACAACTTCTGAAGCTACTGACACATACTTACCGTCAAAATTTGAGTTGCTAACTGATCTTTTCCCAGAGGGTTGTGCAAAAGAACCACCAAACGGGTAAACAACTCCTGGATTGATAATATATGTACATATAAATGTTCAATTTCGAGATCTTGCAATACGCAGAAAATCTTATAGATCATATGACAGGGCGTAAGAAAAAAATTCACCTCAGGGCTAGGAATATCAGCACGAGCTTTACACTCAATCAACATGGGAGTGGTTGAAGATCTACGACGACACAGTTCAGATATGCATCTACAAACCTATCAAATTAAATAAAATACTGTTAATTCAAGTCCAACCTCTGATAGAACAAAATTGATATCAAGTCAATCTAGGCAACAAAAGATCTTACTGATGCAACAGCGCCAGTGTAAATCCTAGGGATTATCATCTTCAGTAGGAAAGGCCAAAGAATGTACTGCAAATTTAAATCCATTATAGCATTAAACTGAAAGTATTTAGTAAATTGGATCATTGTATAAGAGAAGACAAATCTGCAGCACCTCCATCTCCGGGATTGTAACCGTCAAGAGCAGAAGACCTTTTCCGCAAACTGCTCTTAGCTGTTTTGGACTAACTAGCTCCCCTTTAGCCTAAAAAAAAAATGTAGCATGCATAAAACTATAGAAAGACACAGAAGTAACAGAGACAGTACTTCAAACTTGTTTAAGTCAGGTACTCAAAACAACATGAGCATACATGCTCTAATATAGTGGTGAGAAGACTCAATAATACAGAAATTGAAGCAATATAAAAAGAAGACTCAACAAAACACAACTTGAGCACGATACAATCGTTTTGGGTGGTGTTTGAATTTTCTAAGCATCAGGAAGAAGTGATGAGATGATGGCGACAAATATTCTTCACTGCATTTGGAACACTCGGCAGGAAGTGAGGATGCCGATATTTGGGATACGTTACCCTCATACTCATAAATTCTAGAAGAATAACAACAAAGAAGGCAGTCCAAACTCAATGGATCGGGAAACTAGAAACATCATTCATCTTTTCTATATGTTCTTCTTTTTTTTGCTTTTCTCTGTTTCTATTTTGAATTTTGGAAGTGGTCTTCTTTATATAAATCATATTATTCGTCAAGAAACAAACTAATTTTTCTCTTCCTTGTTATACCTTCAAAGGCACGCATAGTTCTTCCAATTTTTCAGGTGAGAACCATATCTCATTTTGTAAGTAAAGTGTTATGTTTATTGGTCTTACCTTCCGATTGTCAGTCCCTCCTATTGCAGAATGGCGTACAAGGTATTCAACAAATAATTCCCCAGATGGACCAACCAGGTAGCAATGTGAAGCCATGACCACGATCAACTGTCATCAAAGCCAAAAGAATCACAGGTGGGCATGCTTAAAGCATGCATATTTAAGTAGTAAAATACAACAATATATGCCAGCTCAATACCTCTGAAAGAGCTTTTTGAACAGATAAACTTTGTTCATCTAACAAAGACCGTGCAGCATCAACCAAAAGAGACTGTTTTGGGTGCCAAGCTTCAAACAACCTCCAAACGCAATGCAACATCACTAAGTTGGATTGATCATAAACTCTAAATTTATGTGGTGAAGGATAAAAAAATAAACCTCGGAAGTAAATGTTTCAAGGCACAAAGAGCACCAAACGTCAAAGGATCTTCTTTCAACTTGCATTTCTGGTGAACATTTCCAAGGAAGAAAGGGATTTCAAATTTTATTTCAACATAAAAAGCAAGGATAAAATATTGCATAGATGCTAACGAATAGTTCTGGAGTCTTATACGAGTGCTAGGTATTCCCACTGTTTCACATTGCATAAATAAAGATTATCTAGAGCCATTTCCATCAAATAAAAACATGCTTACGTTAAGAAGAAATGTAAATAGATCCTCGGGGTAAACCAGGCCAACAGTCAGAAAACAGCGCTGCACTTCATTGTATGTCTGCACCACAAAGAACAAGGAACAAGCAGAGATTAATAAACGCCATTCCCAAAATAAAGGCTACAAAACGGAAAGAGGCCTGAAACATTTATGTGGCATTAACACGACCCTCCTACCCCAACCCTGGAACAGTAAATAGAATGAAAGCGATCAGTGGTTTACCTTTCGTCCCACTGAACTTCTTTCACTACTAATACCGATCACAGGAAGAAGAGTTGACAGAACAACTGTAAGGTCCTGAAAAGAAACAAAACTTAACCGAAGCAGTAGCACAGTATAACAAAATGTTTCGTCTCCTTCCAATCTAAGCATAAAGCATCATTTGTATCATATCCAACACACGGTTGTGCCAGATGATTGGAGATCATGAGGCACAATAGAACCAAAAATGATAGAAACACCATTACCTCAAAATCAAGCAGTGGGGGACCAGACTCGGAAAGTAACGAGGCATTTAAAAGGTTGTGAAGACTACATGTTGCCAAAAGAGCATCGTCATGATCTTTCTTATACCTACAAAATTGAAATGAAAGGACTGAATAATAGCTACATTTAGAATTAAAAAATAAAAGCAAGTCTACAAGAAAAGCATCCCACTCCATGGTACTTCTATTTAACTCAACAACACTTGCGGGAAAATGTATCAAGCAGAAAGAGAATAAAAGCTTGAGATAGAACAAAAAATAGAATTAAAAGAAAAGGACAAAAAAAAGAACATACAGCTCAAGTATTGCTGGTATGAGCCTTGGTAATGCTGATTTCAGTTTTGTCCGCGTGATAAGACCAACCATCTGACCGAGAGCCTCTACAGTAGATACTCGTACCTTATTCAGCAGAAGATAGGCAAGTAACTAAGTACACTTAAATTCAAGAGGCATGTGTAGCAAAATCTTGCAAAGATTTATCACTTCGTCGTCTGATTACCAGAGAAAAAATACTGGGAAAAAGAACCAGAAAACAAACTTTCCTTTCTTCTTCATCTTTTAATAAAATAACAGTCTGTGAAGTTAATGAACCTTACGCTAACTACGGCAATCTCTTGAATAATATTTTTTCATTGGAACCATATGCAATAATATCCTAAAGTGGAGAATAATGCTAAAAGAGATCATTGGCTCACCTTATGATCTCGGGAAATTGCCCAAACTCTCAACAGTAGCTCAAAAACTGAATTCAAAAATGACCTGCATCGGATGAAGCCCGTGAGTTGAATGCATCCCACACAGACTAGCGGAAATAAAACAGAAAAAGAAAGTGATCTCACATGACATCGCCATCAAGCGGAGAATCTGATGTAAGGTCTGTGATGTATAGCCAGACTGCCTGAGACCAGCACTTGAATGCTAGACATTAAGCCAATGATTCATAAATTAGACGATATAAGCAAATAAGATGCTACTAGAGATAAGTTGGGTAATTGAAATATATTGGCTCTTTCTTGTATTTGATATAAGCGCACATGCAAATTACATGTTATGCGTTTAAGGATTTCGAAGATGTACAGATCAACAGGTTTATATCCTACTTTCTGTTAATATGAATTAAATTTCCATATTGGTTCAGTAAGTGAACAAACTCTGATTAGAAAGAACTAACAATGTATTAAAGTAAAAATCTAGCTTATGGGATAAGGGAGGAAAATTGGCACAGCGAAGTACATTCTATGAACGAGCTTCACTTCCTAAATGGATAACAAAAGTTCCACTGTACCATTTGCAAATATTGGTCGATGTACATCCCGAACATTCCCAAGAATAGGCAAAACCCTTGAAAGTACATCTTTCAGGCGTGGAGTGAACTGCAAAGCTTCAAAGGAAATATTTTCACTTCAAAACATCAGAAAACTGCAATTTCCAAAAACTTTTCAATGTAAGATACTAAAAAAAGGGCATGCAGATGAGAGTTAGAAATTAACCATCAGTTGAGGCAAAATCAGCAAGAATTTGAACCATAGCAGGTGAAGCTGAAGCTGGACCAGACAGATGAAGAAATATTTCTTCCATCATCTGTCCATGTCAATTAAAATATATCCGTATTACACTAAAGAACAAATGACTTGTACTTCATCAAGATAATAGCTTAAAGACTTCATAGAGAAAATATAACTTAGTGACGGAAAGTCAAGGCCAACGTCTAATGGAATAGGCTGCCATATACCTCATAAATGACAGTACAGACACAATGGGCCATCTCTATGCATGAGACAATCTAAAATGCTCAATTCAGAAGTTAGTATGATGACAGATGAAAGTCTCTACAATGGTTTTCTACCCAGAAACTCATCTGGTGGAATACAATCTATCAAAGATAATCACCTACTTCAGTGTCCTGATCATTCTTTAAGATTAGATTCACATGTGTGGAGTCCAGAAGTAAACCCAGATCATAATGCATCTCACCACCGATCATGTCATGCCATTACCCTTTAACAGCAAAACCTTTTTCTATAGTAAAAGCCAACAACTCAAGAATGTACTGTCACGTTGAACTAAAGAAGCAGTTTTTCTCAATGTCCAGAAATCCCCGTTTGTAGTAGCAAAAAGGAAAAAAAATAACACTTACAAGATCAGGAAAATGTGTTCCGATTGAGACAAGCAGCCCTGACGCTTGCCTTTGCCAATCAGCATTTAGTTCCTGCATCATGATGAAACAATAAAAGATACTAGAATGATCAGGAAATATATAAGAACAGGTGCGAGATTCAGTTAAGAATGTGTCAATGATATAATCATGAATTCTGTAGATCAGTTTTCTGGGTAACCTCTGCAGAAAATTTTCAAGAGGGAAAGGCAAGATGTACTATTTATGTATCTCAAACAAGCTATTAAATTTTCAAATTTTGTTCTATAAACCCAGATTCACAAAGTAGATAAAGGAAAACTTTAGCAGTGGTTCAGGCTTCACAACACACCTTGGAAGATATAATTTCAGAAGTAGCAATCTTAGCAAGTTTTCCCATGAAAACTGCATCACTATCCCCTTTCTCTAATGCACCAACACTGAATGCCATTACTTGAAATACACCAGCCATGTTACCAAACCGCTGCAACACCGAGTAGCACTTATTTAACGGAAACAAAAGAAAAACAAACAAAAAAAGAAAGAGAATTACAAATCAAGCGAACAAAATGTTACCCTTCGACCTCCGCGTGACACAGCATAGCAACAATCAAGAACCAGAAGCGGATTCCTGGAAAAAGAAACAAAAAAGCACACAAGAGTTCAGTATTAAAGATATCCCAATAATCACTATGCATCTAGTAGAAATCTGCATGTCTTGTGGATGAAGTACAGGGAACATACAGAGAAGCAACATCTCTCAGAGAAGCCATGGAAGCTTCTCTGACCACAGAGGAATCATCAGCTAGAGACGATACCAGAAGTTGAACAGCCTCTGCCAAAACACATAAAAAAAGAACGATCAAAATCTAAACTTCAGTTTCCTAATCATCAGACGTGATCAGAGCTGTAAAGTTCAGTCATTTGACCCAATCACATAATTTAAGAATTTTGACAAAAAAAATACACAGATCAACTGAGAAAAACGAAAATTGAAATATATTCCGGGAAAAAAACATTGAAGATTGTGAAATCTCTTACCTGGCGCGGGGACTGAGCTCCCCAAACTTGAAGAAGCCATTCAAAATCGAAGAATCAGACTCCAGAATTCAGTGATCAAAATTGGATCAAGAATTTTTCGATGGAGTTGAAATCGAGAGATGAGGCATACAATGGCGTCGACTCTTGTGTGGAGGGACTGAAAGTTAATAAGGAGAATTAGTTGGGTGAAGAAAACAAATATATGAAACCAAATAGAAAAAGAAAGAAAGATGGACCCATACCCGACAAGCCGGGTCGGATAAAATATCGGATATAAAGCCCCTTGCGTTTGGATCATACTCTTGTTCTATAGTTAATTATTTGATTTGAAATGAATCCTCAAATCAAATTATTGGCCCAATAATTTAGCGGTGCACTCTACTGAAAAGTTGAGAGACCACGTTGTTCTGTATTTTTTTTTTCTCCATTTTCTTATCAATAAATTTCTATAGAATTATTTAAGGATCACTTTTAAGAAAGTAACCT
>OVAU01001066.1:0-16371 GCA_900406315.1 Biscutella laevigata subsp. laevigata
TCAGCCCTGTAACTAATATATAACTCAGCCACGGTTTACATTGTGGCATACGATTTAGTGACGTGGATTTGCTAAGTGCAACTAAATCAGCCACAATATATACGTGGAATACGGTTATGTAAAATAAATCAGCTATTTGTGATGTGGATTTGTTGATTAAATATAAGCGAATGTGTCTTTTGTAATTTACTAGGATGCTAAAAACACTCTAGTAATTTTTGAAAGATATATGTTACTCTAGTAATATTCTAACTTTTCTGTACTATCCCATTAATTTTCTCTTTAAACAAATTGGTATATGCCGACAAAAACAAAAAAAATAAACAAAACAATTGGTATATTCTAGGCCATAATTAAATTAAATAGGGCATTTTCACATATCGAAATATAGACCCATGGCCTCCTCAAACTCTAGTCTGCCAAAACTATAAAATATATAGGAGTACAATACAACAACGACAAAAATATGGCTTTTCTCGAAAGTTATGTGACGGTTTAGTTACTTAATGGATTAGTTGGTAAAGATATTAAAATAAATGAGGGATTGTATATGTTTGTTGGTAACATTAAGTTATTATAACATGAAAATCATTAACCAAAATTTATTGGCTCATTTTTCAAAATTTTCCATCAACAAATTAAGTGTTGATATGAAATCCGCAAGAGAGGTAGAATGTGACGAAACATATTTGATAGTAGATATCTATTTATTTGGTCAAATGTACTATAATGGTGGATGGAATGATGATGATGGGGATTATGTCGAACCATAATTCGGGGGATGATTACACACAAGTTCTATAGAGAGAGTAACTAAATCTAGGTGAAATATAGATGATGTTTTGTCACGAAATAATATCTAATCAAAAGCTTAAGCAAAATGAAGCAATATGAAAAAGTCAACTCAAGATCACAAAAAGTCAACAAAAACGATTTAGGCAAATTTAAAGGAAATCTAAGTGAATAGGTATAGGTAATCGACTCGGGTGATCAAGTTCATATTAAATTCACCCAATAAAATCATAACAATGCTTATCTTTNGTTCTATAGAGAGAGTAACTAAATCTAGGTGAAATATAGATGATGTTTTGTCACGAAATAATATCTAATCAAAAGCTTAAGCAAAATGAAGCAATATGAAAAAGTCAACTCAAGATCACAAAAAGTCAACAAAAACGATTTAGGCAAATTTAAAGGAAATCTAAGTGAATAGGTATAGGTAATCGACTCGGGTGATCAAGTTCATATTAAATTCACCCAATAAAATCATAACAATGCTTATCTTTAGTCTACGAGCTATTCAAATTGGACTAATTCAATCCCTTGGTAGAAGTCCCTTTACTAATCATGCAAATGAGCAATCCCTTGACTAATCACATGATCAACAAGCAATAAACTCTAGTCCATGCAACCACTAAACAATCCTAACACAATCCCTTGGTTAGGCCTTATTTATCAATTGATTGATTCATTCAAACATTTCATCGAACACCTTCCGTGCAACAAAATGTCAAAGTTCTAGTTTTGGTTAGCTACTTCAAAACTAGCATTAAGCACATCAAACAAATGAAGATATAGATAGATTAAGCACTGAGCAATACAAACAATTATTTAATCACCCTAATCTACCTAACCTCACGTCGTTAGAGAACTACTCACTAATCATGGTTTCAACACAAAATCTCAAAAGAGAAGTATGTTTAATCATGATGGAATCAAGAATATAAGAAGATAAAGATGAGATTTCAATATTCAAACCAAGTCTTACAAGAGATTAAGAGAGAGTTCTAGAGAGAAAATGAGAAATACAACTTAATAAAACTTGTTTAGAAAATAGGGTTAGAATCTTATTAATAAAACTGTGATCCCAAAAACAACTTAAAAAAAAATCCTAAGATTTTCTCAGACGAGAGAGATAGTACCAGTCAGACCGGTACTTCGTCTGAGCTTGGCCGGTCTTCTTCTTCGAAATCAAGTCGTAGGGTCAATCTCGGCCTCGAGTGGCCGCTGCCCCTTGGCCGGTGTTGATACTCTAAAAAGGGCCGAGAGAGAGATACCGGTCTAGGGAGACCGGTACCCTTGGCCGGTATCGATTCCCCAGTTGTTGCCGAGAGATCACCCCCGGTCTGGAGTGACTGATGGGTGTGGCCGAGAGAGAAGCTTCAAAAGAAGTTGGGAGGTAGCCACCGGTTTGACCTGGCCGGTGCTCCTAGCCGATATTTGTTGTTGAATACTTGACTTGATCCTTTTGCTGGTTTATGGCTCCATAATGCTCCTTTTTGCCCACTTTTCGCCTTATTCTTTGTTCAACACCTGAAACATGAATATGCAATGCAAATGGACCTAAACAACTCTAAATGTAACCTAAACTAATGCAAAATGGATGAGAAACGATGCTTAAATCGAGTAAAATCACAACATATCAATATTTGGCAATTTCCCATGTAAATAATTTATTTTATGTTCTCACGTTGAAGTTGTAATACTTAGGTTCCATCGTAGTCAGAGTGTAGATTCTGAGATAAGATGAACAAGCATTTACTTGGCTCTTCAATAGAAAGATAGGTTTAAGAGTTCGATCCATTTGAACATATTTTTTTTTTATAGGTCCTAAAATTATTTTAGCTTGTGGTCCAGGAAATTACAGGATCAAGCCTGAGGAAAAATTCCACAAATTATTTATTCAGCCATTTGTAAGATCAATAATTTTGTTACAGTAATATTATTTTTAATAATAATATCTATAATAATACAATTCTAATAATGTCAGATTAAATATTTTAGGATTTAATAATTACAAAATATTAGATAAATATTTCTAGAGAAATATTTTTTGGCATATTTCAAAATAATCACTTAACTTAACTAAATTTATATGCACGATTTTATGTTCGCAATATTTTTAAATTACATAAGATTTTAAAAGGTGTTTAAAATTTATGATTTATTTAATTATATTATTTATTATTTATCCTCAATATTTATTACAACAAAATATTTTTGAATCACTGGATATTCTTGTAGATATTATAACATTTATATTTTAATAAACTAAATATTAAATATTAAAACTAATTTTAGAATAAAAAATATTCACGTTCGACACGAGATCACTCTAGTGTCGTTTGTATATCAATTGACTAATCATCCGCATAAACAAAGCCGACAAACTTAACTAAATAATTACCAAATGAATTAGGAAGAACAAGTTTTGTTTGACTCTTGGATCCTGTCATTGACATGAAGAAAAAGGAAGAAAACAGTTGACGTTATTGAATTCAATAAAAGAAAATTTAAATTATGTAGTTAACATGTCCAAATGATTAATTTTTATGTAATTTTTTTTCAATTTTTGTGGACCATAAATGGACAGAATAAACGTTTTTACGGAGATTCGAAGCTTCGATCTGATAATAATGCTGTCAAGTGTTTAACTATTGACTAACGATACTTGTTTTATTATATAGTTAAATTATTTGTTTTAAATGTGCTTGACAGAATGTTAAATTATTTTTTGTTTTTTTTTTTTGGTACGAAACAGGGAGTAAAAACTCCCAACTTTATTAATAAAACGAAACTTAAGAGTTCACAACAAACACCTGTCTTGATCTAGAGATCCCACTACCATCCTCAAAACCAATCGAGACTACAACATCTGGTATAGTGTCGAATAGATGATAACCTAAGGGTAACGAAAAAGCATGATTTGCTAGTCCGTCGGCGAGACGGTTAGCTTCACGAAACACATGGGTGAACCGAACAGAATGTTAAATTATTAATAGAAGCATTAGTTATATATCTTGTATCCGAGGTTTTGTAATGTAAACCACCACCTTATTGAGTTATTGTATAACCGCCGACATTTGTATCTAGTTTGTGTAAAAGCTATGTTTATAAGATATTTTCCTTTGATAAAAAAACATAGTTCCATGACCTCCTTGAACTCTAGTTTTGACAGTAGATTTTAATTTCTCTGATTTACTTTCAATCCAATATAATTTTCATGTAAACGGTTTTTGTTATAATAAAATATTTACAATAAAAACGACAAAATTATCGCTTTTCTAGAAAGTAATGTGACGGGTTAGTTACTTAATGGATTAGTTGGTAAAGGTATTAACATAAATGAGAGATAGTATATGTTTGTCGGTATATGAAATCCGCAAAAAAGGTAGAATATAACGAAACATATTCGGAAATTTCTCATGTAAATAATTTATTCTCTGTCATCACCTTGAAATCGTTAATATTTAGGTCCCATCGTAGGCACTGACAATTAATAAGTGTTTTTTTTTTTTTTTTTTTTTTTCAACCCNGTCAACCCAATTAATAAGTGTTTTATGTTTCATTCACCCAATCCGACAAAATATTTCACAAAATATTTATTGGGAACTTAGTATAAATGATCAGAACTATACTAATCCTTTTTTTTATTACTGTAAATTTTTAAATGTCTAGCATACCCATATATTAAGTTGTGATAAAAAAAAATATGTTTACATGATTGTCATTAGCCACGTAGAAATTCACTAACGTATATTAATGAACTCAACTATGAAACGCTGCTTACTACGCTACAACTGAGTTATAGTTACTTTGTAGCTGAGTTACACAACGCGACTGACTTATGAGAAATTGGCTGACTTAGGGACATAAGTCAGCCGCACATGACTGTTAACTTACATTAATATGGCTGATTTATGTGATCACAACTAACTTACAAGCACAAGTTACAATAAACTTATACATCAGCGAGTTGAGTTGTCGAAAATTTGACTGAGTTATTTTTTCGCCGGCTAGTTTAATGATCATCGGCTAACAGAGTTATTAAATTCACGGTTGACCTTTATGATGTTTTTACGGATGAGTTATTTTTAATCAGTCGTAAATAGCTGGATTAACAGTAAACTCAGCCTAATTACGGCTGACCTATTAACAAAAGATTAATTACTAGAATAACATTCATTTGATGGCTGATTTAGTTGACGATACGAAAGATTAATTACTAGAATATCATTCACCTTACGTCTGACTTATGTTATATTTCATGGCTGATTTATTTAGACTGAATTATGTGTTCGTATGACAGCTGACTTACCGATTTGCCATGTCATCATCCATGTCAGCAATTTTTATTTGCCATGTCACAAAATCCGTTAATCATCTTCTCTATCTATCTTCTTCATCTTATTCTTCATATTTCCTGAGAGCTTATGGATTTGGTAATTATTGTTTCCGGTAACTTGGTTAAGAAAAACATATATGTATTTGACGTCGACAGTAATGGATGTAGAGTTCTTCATATAGATGGGGAAACAACACGCAACGAACTCGTAAAGTCGTTATTCGATGATTACAGATGGAATGAGTCGAGGCATCAGATTCAGCTGAGTTATATGTTCTCGAATAAAGCGTTGAAAACAATGGCGCACGATACTCCACCAGTTTATGTTTCTAATTCTCGAAAGCTGCAAAGTTTTGTAAGCCTAAGGAAAATCGAACATCTACGTTTTTGTGTGGAAATTACAGAGAAAAAGACGACAAAGTTAGTCTGAATGACGGTGCAAGAGAAGAGTAAAAGGTTACATACTTTTAGCTCATAAAGAGAACGCTCAGATGTTGAAACTATATGCGATGATTACGGTAGGGTTATGATGGTTTCCGTTTCGAGGAATGACTACTATAGTAAAGTGGAAGGAGAAAAAGATAAAGTAGGCATAGAAGATGAAGTAGTCAAAGAAGACAAAGAAGATGATGAATTTAAAAGCTGATTTGATATGTTCGACGACTCGGATGGTGCATCCTATGAAGATGATAACTTCAGCTCATACGATGAGTCTCCAGCAGAAGACGTAGATTCACCGACGCTACCTCTAAAGAAGAGATCTCATAATTGGTTGATGAGCGGATGTAATGGGGACCTGAAGGTTTTAAGGTCGGAGATGTCTTCGCTAGACCTTGTGGTAGGGCAACGATACGAGAGTAAATCCGATTTGTAGAGACGATTGAAACTTCTAAAATTGAGCGATCGATTTTATTGTGATGTAGTCGTATCCAAGACGGATACACTCATTGTTGTGTGTTGGGTTGATGGATGTCTCTGGAGAGTTCGTGCTTCTACACAAGGGGATTCCCCGACATTTTACGTTCCTATTTACGATTCATATCATACATGTTTTGTAACAAAGTGTTCTAATCAATCTCGACAAGCAACAACGTATATTTTAGAACAATTGTACAAGGACTTTATGGGCGACGTTGGTCCGTTCGTTTGACATACGAGTGTTGGGATAGCTATCAATAAGCAGTTTAATATAAATGTATTTATTTTGTTTTGGCTGAGTTATTTAAACGATTATGGCTTACCTAATATTAAATATACGAATGAGTTATTAAACTTTGCAATAGGACTGAGTTCTATTACCGTTGAAGCTGAGTTATTTAAAGATTGATCTGAGTTATATTAACGATAGGCTGAGTTAATATGTTTTATGAACAAATCTCGCAGGGGATTATGTCACTGCTGTTTTTGTAAGATAATGGGAGGGATGATAGAGATTTAATTCTGATTTTCTGGAAAGATGTGATCATGAACCATCTACTTCTTTCTGATTTTTCTTCTCTTCTTAGCCGATTTTAATTTTCTGGTTTTGCGAGTAATTTAAATAAATGATGATGACATTTGGAAAAATCAGTTTGAACTTTGCGATAGGGCTGAGTTATTAAACTTTGCGATAAGACTGAGTTATATTAGCGTTGAGGATGAGGTATTTTTTCGTTGTGATTGACTTAATTTTATGATGCGGCTGACTTATTTGTATGGTCATGTGGACAGATAGATTATTGGAAATCACATAGGACGCTGAAATGTGCAAGAGAAATCGATGAGGGAACACCTTAGATTGGGTTTGAAAACTTGCCTTCTAACTTATACATGATAAGAAGGGCAAATCAAAGTACAATTAAGCGTCTTCAAATCGATGAGTTTAGAAGATTCATGTATGTGTGTTCCTTGCGTTTGGTGCGAGCATAGCTTGGTTTCCTTTCATGTGCAAAGTTGCGATCGTCGATGGTACGTTTCTTAATGGTAAATACAAAGTGACGCTTCTCACAACACTAGGTCAGGATGGTAATTTTCATATTTTTCTAATAGCTTTCACTGTGGTTAACACTGAAAATGATGATTCGTAGCAATGGTTTTTTACGCAACTAAAAGTTTTGATTTCAGACGACGAGGGTCTTCCGATAACCTCGGATAGGCATAACTCGATAGGGAAAACAATTGTGAATGTGTATCTGCTGGCTTCTCGGGGAATTTTCACTTACCTTTTATATACGAACATTTTGGGACGGCACAAAGGAAAATATGTTTTTCGTCAGATGAAGAAAGCGGCAAGATGTTTTAGGATGCCTAATTTTAATGCGATTTTCGAGGAGAATGAAGTGATAAATCTTGAAGAGTTGATGTCCAACTTTGGGCGCGTGTCCGTTTCGCAGGTGAAAGGTACAATATGATGACTACAAACATAGCGAGAGCAATGAACATAGCACTGTCAAATGCTATAGGTTTTAACATTGTTCAACTATTAGAATCGATAGGGGTTATGATGACCATATGGTTTGTTGAACAGAAAAAGTATGCTATATCGCAGCCAACCACACTTACATGTGGTGTGGAGAAACTACTACATGTAAGCCAGCCATCACGGTTCATAAGTCTGTCGTATCAAATCATAATTAAGATGTAACGTCTTTAATTATATATTGATAATTTATAGTGGGGCCGTGTTGATGCCGCCAAACTGTCTATAGTATAAATGATTGATGCTCATCACACTTAAGTTACATATGCGAAGTCTTTGCCTATTGTTAATTAACTTGGAAAGGAGAAGATGCACATGCTAGCGTTTCCAACAAGAGAAATTACCATGTGCACACGCAATCGCAGCTGTCAAGGACATAAATGTTTCTCGTATATCCTTGTGCAGTCCTTACTATAACAACACTTATTTGGTGAACGCATACGCTGAATCGGTCATGCCGGTTGATTCAGCGCAACAACTTCCAGAAAACGTGGCTAAACAATTGTGTATGCCCCCGTTTATTCGTCAACAACCAGGAATACCTAAAAAAGGTTGAAATCTGCTTTAGAATTTGCACTTGAAAACAAACGTCCAAAGAAAGAACACACATGTTCTCGTTGTAGAAAGAGTGGGCATAATGTGAAAACTTGTCTGATGTAAAACCAATATATGGATTTGAATGTATTTTTGATACGACTGAGTTCTAGTTTAATTATGGATGAGTTTTGGATTAATTATGACTGAGTTACTCTTGACGGCGGATTTACGGATTAGAATGTTGTCTTATACGGCTGACTTTAGGTTTAATTATGGTTGAGTTCTGTATTAGTTATGGCTCAGTCTGTTTGATTACGGTTGATTTACAGATTAGAATTGTGTCTTATACGGCTGACTTCAAGTTTAATTATGGCTGAGTTACTCTTGACGACTGATTTACAAATTAAAATTTTGTCTTATATGGCTGACTTCAGGTTTAGTTATGGTTGAGTTATGGTTTAATTATGGCTAAGTTATGTTCGATTACGGCTGATTTGCGAATGATCTAACTTTAATTCTTTACTTATGGCTGATTTTCTAAACTGTAACAACAATTAAACATCAACCAAAGCATTACATTGCTTTCATTATACTAACCATAACAACTACCGAAAACAAGAACAATAACATTGTCGTCTTCATCACACGCCATTCAATCTCTTCAATATGATTATGAAAGTGATTAAACAGGTTAATCTCAACTTCTTCAATCCGTTTCTCCTTCTTAGTGCCCTCTTTCCTATCCTCCTTCAGGCACATTTTAACCTATGTCATTTCATCCTCATGCTTAACCAATTTCTCGCTTATCTTTTTTCAATTCGTTATGAACTCTTTTATCCACCCATTTAAATACATTCTTATCATTAATCAACTTCCAAATTCAAACAAACAATAAAAATTGATAACAACATGTTCTCTTCTCTATATATCGATTAACAAGCTCAATTACAAAACATAGTGACAATCTCAATTATATACTTAAAGAATTAACATATCCATGAGTAACAATCTCAATTATCTACTTAACAAATTAACATATCCACTTTTCGATTAACAATCTCAATTTTATTCCATCATACCGTTTGGTCGGCTGCAGTTATAAACATATAAACGACAGCGTTTCATATTTTCTCAATATTAGCGCTCAGTCGTATTCTTACCTCGGTAACGTAATAAGACATCATTTGCCTCGTACTATGACATAATAACTGGGTGCCTCGTACTATGACATAATAATTGGGTAATAAGACATAATAGTTGCGTAACATCATAGCCATCATAGTTGTGTAATAAGACAACTCAACTTGTTAATATTTGATCATTTAATGTATTGGGATTAGGATTTGGTGAGGTTTAGTGTTTAATTATGGATGAGTTCTTGTTTAATTATGGCCGAGTTAATTTTTACGGTTGATTTACGGATTATAATTTTCTCTTATACGACTAACTTTTGGTTTAATTATGGCTGAGTTCTACTTAAAAAGTCATAATGAACCTTTTTTATCTAATCATTAAGCATATATTTCATTAGAATAACTAAATATCAGATAATATATTTCGTTACAATAATTTAATAACTATATACATTCAATGTTTTCTTAAAAAATATAACCTTAAGATCATTAAAAGATTACACGATATGTCATTTGAAAAAATCAATTTTATATTTACTTTATAGGGTTTAAGGTTTAATGTTTAGGGTTTACTGGTTAGGTGTTAATGATTTGTGGTTTAGGGTTCACTAAGAAATATAAAAACTTGAGTTGTAAAAAACTGAGTTATAAAAAATTGAGTTATATGATTTACTTTATATGAGTTAGACTGTCAACTTACATCTACATATCTACATGTAAGGTTTAAAGTAATTATAAGACTACATCTCAATAGCAGTATCAATTCTCAACTTATAAATTCAATAAAGTGGATACATACATTTGATTAATATTCACTTAGGACTGATGAAAGAATATTTATTAACACATTTAATATTATTTACATTAAATTTTTGAGTTTTAGAGCGCGTTTGAGGTATGGCTGAGTTATATGGGTAATAATAGACGGGTGACTTAGCTTAAAAACAAAGTTGAGTCATATAAAAAATTTAGGGTATGAATGAGTTACAAGTTTATAAAGTCAATAACTTTGTATATCCTCGTCATCCAAGACGTATACCTTGAATATTTGCATTGTTTATCCCATCAAAAGTTACACCAAGCGCTGGACATTCGACAAACTTCGATGAATACACCCCACAATCACCAACTTGATCGTTTTGTGGAATGTATTTGCCTTTTCCTCCTTCAGAACCCAAACTGTTTGCACTTACATTGTCATATATCATGTGGAACAAAGACATTCATCATCGCTGGGATCATCTGCATTAGCGATCTAAATGCATCTAGTATTTTCTGCTCACTTTCGGGTGTTACTTGTCCAATGATTGGATTGTAGCAATAACTCATTCTTAAACATTACATGACCATGAACTCTGATCTCATCAGAGATGACGGAATTAAAACTTGCACATGTACGGTTTCCACCCCATCGAAAATGCGGAATCTCGTTGTCACTTATCACCCTCCCAAAATGCTCTCTGAAGCGAGCGACATATTCATACGCGATACGCCAAACCAATAGCACGTCCTTCATGCCATTGTTGGTTTATGGTTTACCTTGCAGACTCAAAAACTTAATAGAATCAACAAGAACTTCAAATGCAGAACGACCCCATGGATATGTCATCATAGCTTTATCGTCAAATACTCTTTTTGCACTGTCAAAGGGTATCCTAGAATTATGATGCATAACATCAATACTCATGGCTTGCAGAAGTAACAACCCCAACCATTTGTGCTTTTCATAACTCCATGGTTTACATACCCTTAATGCGGACCTCAATTAATCTAAGTTGGGGTCCCATCCCATGCGACACATTTAAATCATCTCAGAAAGCTTTGTATTGCTCAAGTACAAAACTTTCCATTGGCAGTGGGTTTGTGTTTAACCCAGTTATCTCACCAAATTCGTTTAATCCAAACATGATAGGTTAATCATAAACGATACTCCAAATATCTTTCTTATATACATGAAGCTATCTACAAAGTAGATGATGTACAGTCTTGACCACACGATATTGTTATCAACTAGCTTAGCAATGATTCCGACAGTAAACTGCTTCAAGTCTTGCCACACATCATTACCTCGTGCTTCTTTAATGATATGGAATTCTCCCATGGAAATTGTGATTAATCGCTTTCTTTTCAAGATTTGAAGCCCCTTCAGCGTAAAGTCTTTGAGGGTAATCCCGTGCTTGATATTCAGAGACATCCTTCTGATAAAAAAAAGTATAAATCAGCCGAATATACAACTAACCCAACCACAATGGAAAACTAACTCAGCCATAGCATACTAAATAACCCAGCCACGATATAAATGAAACTCAACCACAACATAATATATAACCTAGCCTCTACATTAATATATAACTCAACCACGATATAAATAATACTCAACCACAACCTAATATATAACTCAACCGCTATAGAATCTAACTCAACCACATCATAATATATAACCCAACAACGATATAAATCAAACTCAGCCACAACGTAAATCAAACTCAGCCGCAAGAGAAGCAAACTCAACCACAACATAATACACTACAAGAAAAACCTTCATTGATAGCACGCAAAAATTGCTATTATACAGCTATAATAGCGTTTCCATAAACGTTGTGTCTGCCGCAACTATCATAGGTGTACTCATGTAATAGTGTTTTTGTTCTGGTGCTATTATATTGATCTCCTCTATAATAGCGTTTCTATAACAATGTTATTATCTTTTTTTTTTTATAATAGCGTTTCTGGAACAATGCTATTATAAATAAATATTAATTTTTATAAATTAATTATTAAAAAAGAAATATATTTATTTATTAAATTTAATATAGAAATTATTAAATTTAATATTTTAAATATTGTTAATTAGATAAACTGATTTATTAAAATTATAAATTATTATTTAAATTCACAAATTACAAAAAAATACAAAACAAATACAAAAGATATACAAAACAAATACAGAAGAAATACAAAACAAATACAAAAGATATACAAAACAAATACAGAAGAGATACAAACGCCTATTCAGCTCCCGTCACAGCTTCGCCTCGCCGGAGTTTTACCGGAGCATCGCCCGCCTCTCTGTCTCGCCAACGACAACACCGTCCTCTTCAGCTCTTCCAGTAACATCCTCGCCTCTCTGTCTCGCCAACGACGAAACCATCTCCATCCTCCGCGAAATCCCTCCATCCTTGCCTCCATCCTTGCAGCGCCTGCCTCTCTGACGCGGATCTCTCTGTCAACCTCCATCCTCGCCGCCGATCTATCTGTTGTCTCCATCCTCGCCCTGAATCTCTTCGTCAACCTCCACTAAACCCTCCAGCATCTCTCTGCCTCTGCTCCAGTGATTCATCGTGTTTATGAATGGGTGGTCGAATTCGAAACAGTGGAGAAGAAGCGAAGAAGGACGAGACAACATCTTCTCTGTTTCGATCTGCTTGCGTGCGTGAAAGGAAGAGAGGCAAAGAGTGAAGCGAAGAGAGAGATGCGTCAAGGGAAGGAGAAGAGTCTACTTTTAATCTCATCCTTCAGATCGTTTCTTATCAACGATCCAGATTATTTCTAAGTGATCTTAGTGTTTCTCAATTAGCCAATTAGAATGATCATATTCTCAGCCATTAGATCTTTCTTTTGTCAATGGCCAATGATAAATGAATGGTGATCCTAGTGTATTAAGAACAACCAATAAAAAATTAATATATGTATTAACTATATTTTTTAATAGTTTCAATTTTTAAGTTATTTTTTATCTAAAATTTGTATATCCTTTGTAAAAGTTTCTTTTCAAAATTTTATGTATCTTAATATTTTTCACTTTTTGTTAATAATTTCAATTTTTATTTTATTTTATTTTGATTTAAATTAATGAGTATATGATTTATAAATGAAAATTAGGGTTTATGATCTAGGGATAAATATATGAAAAACAGAGTTTAGAGATGAAAAATAGGGTTTAAGGTTTTAGAGTTAAGAATTTTATTTAAAGAGTTTTATAGTTTAGAGTTAAGAATTTTCATATAAAGGTATATATGCAGTGGCGGATCTACATAGGGCAAAGGGTGGTCACATGAACCACCCAAAATGTATTAATAAAACATTTTTGGGTCAAATTTTCATTAAAAGTCACTAGCATAGTCGGTAAAGGCAGTCTAATGAACCTCCCTTGGCAAGGTTCGAGGCTTACATAGTTCATCTATTTTAAATTCTTTATTTTTTGAACCACCTTAATTTGAGGTCTGGATCCGCCACTGTATATATGTATCGAGTATTATAGTTTACTCAATAAGCTCAAACTATAATTCCAAAACACAAGTATAAGTTTAGGGTATAGAGTATATAGCCAATATATTTTTTATTTGTGTGGAATTAAAATGTTGAAATAAGCTCAAACTATAACACTAAAACACAAGTATAAGTATAACCCCCTTACACACCATCTAACCCTTAAACCCTAAACACAAGTATAATTTCATTTCCTATTATAATTTGCATTTTTGTTTTGTTCTCAAACACCAATTTTGTGTTTCAAACCTCTAAACCCCCATTTAACCACTAAACCCTATCAAACCTCTAAACCCTATCTAACCCCTAAACCCCTTTTAAGATTTTGACATACGATAACATTATATTAATGCTATTATATCATTAAATTCCATAGGGCGAGAACTTAATTCCGCCACATAAAATTTTAATTTATTTTCACTTGGTATGGCGAAATCAAGTTCCCGCCATATGGAATTCAACGATACAATAACGTTAATATAATGCTATCGTATGTCAAAATATTAAATATTTATGTTAAATTAATTATGTAAATATTTAAAAGTTGATTATATTAGTGAATATGTATTGAAATGTAAAACTATATATATCGAATATAGTTTTTATTTTTGTGAAATGGGAGTGTTGAAATAAACTAAAACTATAACCCCAAAACACAAGTATAAAGTAAAACCCTTTAACACAAAATTTAACCCTTAAACCCATCTAATCAATAAAACCCAATAGAGGGAATTGAAAAAAAATTCGTGAAATTTTTTTGGTAAATGTTCGTGAAATTTTTTTCTATTTGTTGGAAAACTCTAACACAGCGTGTTTTTTGTGCAATTATATAGTATAAAAATCTACAAACATCTACAATCGCACTTCATAAATGCGTGATGTCGTGGAGTGCTAGAAATTGTTTTTTATTTTAATTATTTAGTTTGGTGAACTTAATTAACAATCTAATTGAACAGATTTGATTATATAAGGGGTAATTGGCAAATGCTAGTTGGATTAAACACAATTTCAATTCATTTTTATTGAAATTATAGAATAGCATGTTTTTTGTACTGTAACAGACGACTGAAAAATCTAGAAACTGTCTACGATAGCATTTAGATATTTCGTGCTATAGTGGAGTGTTATCAATAAAGGTTCTTTTTGTAGTGATATATAACCCAGCCGCTATAGAACTTAACTCAGCCACATCATGATATATAACCCAACCATGATATAACCCAACCACCACATATATCAAACTCATCCGCAAGAGAATCAAACTCAGCCGCAAGAGAATCAAACTTAGCCACAAGAGAATCAAACTCAGTCGCAACAAAAATCAAACTCAGTCGTAAAAGAAATCAAACTCATTCTTAACATAAATCAAACTCAGTCGAATATATATATCAAACTCACTCGCAACATAGCGGAGAACACGATGAAGGGCGATTACGATTTCGACGAAGACGATTTCAGAGAAGACCACGAGGGCAACAAATAAGATCACTAAACCGTTTCTTTACTCCTTCAAAAATACTATAGTGTTTCACATGATTTGTTAATTACATATAAAACAGTTTCAGTTGACGTGGAATACGGTTTAGTGATGTGAATTTGTTAATTCAAAATAATCAAGGGTGTTTATTGTAATTTACTAGGATTTAAAAACACTCTAGCAATTTTTGAAAAATGTATGTTATTCTAGTCGGTGGCATATCTAAAATAATTTTTTTAACCTGGTTCAAAATTTAGTTTTAATATATAAAAACATCAAAGGTAAGAGTTGAACTATGAAAGGGTAATTTTAAACACCAAAATTTAGACTAACTTTTACCATTACATTTTTCTGATAAATTATCACTGCACGATTACAAAAATATTGATTAAGAACCTTTAAGGTGGTTCAAGTGAACAACTGTACCGTCAGATCTTACAACTTTTCTAATAATCATCACTTATTTATTTAGCCTTTTGTAAGATCGATCACTTACTCATGGTTCTTGCCCTTTTCTTCTTTTCTTTGTTTCTTTCTGTGGCGTTTTAAGAAATTTTCTTATAATAGTTGAAGTATCAAAACCTACTACACTACATATACATAGTATTATTATTATTATTATTATTTTATTATTGTTATAATACCACGTCGTGAGATTCCGATTTGTTTAGTGACATGTCCATTATGTTCGTCGTCTAGTATATCAATTGACTAATCATCCGCATAATAAAGCCAACAAACTTAACTCAATAATTACCAAATGAATTAGGAAGAACATTTTTTTTTTTTTTCCTGATTCTTGGATCTTGCCATTGGCAGGAAAAAGGGAAGAAGACAGTAGACGTTATTGATATCCAATAAAAGAAAATTTAAACTATATAGTTAACATGTATCAAAGCTCTTTATTAAATACTTGGGAAATCCGATCGATTAATTATCAAATTATAAAATGTTTGTCAACTTTTTTTGTGCCAATTGAAAATGTTTTGAGTTTCCAACCAAAATTAATTCTGTTTTTCATTTTTTTTTAAATTTTTAAATTATTTAATTTTTGAGTGGTTGATTTTTATTAGGTAAGTGATTAATGATATTTAATTTTGGGAATATGATAAAATTAATAATTTATTAATCTTCCAGTCAAAATCTTAAACATTTTTTTAATTTGAAACGGAAAATATATAGTTAAATAATTTTGTTTTCAACTGTGTTTGGTAGAAGTTACATAAATCTTCTTCAGTTTTGATTTCTATTTACGTAAAGAACCATCTTAAAAAACATAAATTCAACCAATAAAGTCCTTATAACATGGCTTTAACCGTATGTTGAATTATTAGTAGACGCATTAATATATATATATATATATATATATATA
>OVAU01001067.1:0-16368 GCA_900406315.1 Biscutella laevigata subsp. laevigata
GAGCGAAGGATGCATGATGCTTTGACAAAAGCATCACAAGACTACGAACGAAGATTGGTTGTTGTAAAGACGGAACTGGCAGATACCAGTAAGAAACTTGCAGAAGCAAATGGTGAGAACATTCAATTCTCAAAGGCTTTGTTAGCAAAGAATAGAACCGTTGAAGATTTTAACAGAGAGAGGGATCGTGTCGAAGCTGATATCAATGCTTTGATTACTAATTTAGACTCGAAGGAAAAAGAAAAAGTTTCTTTGAGGTATGAAGTCCGAGTGTTGGAGAAAGAGCTTGAGCTTCGGAATGAAGAGAGAGAGTTTAGTCGTCGAACCGCTGAAGCATCACATAAGCTGCACTTAGAGAATGTGAAGAAAGTTGCAAAGCTAGAAGCAGAGTGTCAAAGGTTACGGATACT
This sequence comes from Biscutella laevigata subsp. laevigata, assembly GCA_900406315.1. NCBI lineage: Eukaryota > Viridiplantae > Streptophyta > Magnoliopsida > Brassicales > Brassicaceae > Biscutella > Biscutella laevigata. The sequence goes on from OVAU01001067.1 coordinate 411, forward strand.
AGTTAGGAAACGTTTACCGGGACCCGCTGCTATGTCCAAAATGAGGAATGAAGTAGAGATGTTGGGAAGGAGAAGAGTCAACGGAAGTCCTAACAGTCTGATGATTGATTCTGAAAAGATCAATAACCTCACTGAGCAGTTATGCTTATTGGAAGAAGAGAACAAGACTCTAAGAGAAGCCTTAAACAAGAAAGTCGATGAGCTTCAGTTTTCAAGAAATATGTATTCTCGAACAGCATCAAGACTATTAGAATTCGAGTCTCACATGGAACAGTCTTCTAAAAGCACAAACATTGAGCCAAGCAGGAGCAGCAATGTGTCGCATGAAGTTTCTCTTGCATCAGTATCCGAGTTTGAGAATGATGATAAAGTTAGCTGTGCTGATTCCTGGGCTTCTGCGTTGCTTTCAGAGCTGGAGAATTTCAAGAACCAGAAGCAAATAGGCTCGAGTTTGGTTAGAACCCCTAAAGCTGCAGAGATGAAACTAATGGATGATTTTGCAGAAATGGAAAAGCTTGCCATGGTTACAAGTACAATCGATATCCGACCTGGAAGCTCTCCTCTTTGTTCTTCTGATTCCATTTCAGCTACTGGTCCGGTAGAGAATGAGTCTACTGAAAATTCATTAGAAGTAACAGAAGTTCCTCGAACAGATTATTCATCAAATTCTGGCGTATCTCATAAAGATTTCAAACCAGACTCGGTGAGCAAATTACCTCACACCGTCTTAAAAGCAATAATGGAGCATAAGCGTATCGCTCAGAGAAACACTGATGAAGTACTTGAAGAAATCAGAAAAGCTCTGTCAAGTGTAAACCATTTAGGCCATCAGAAGACAGTTTCACTGTCTAATGTTGGAACTCAGGTCTCATCAAAACAGACAGAGTGTGATATCAGCAAATCAATTCGCAGAATCATTGGAATTATCGAAGGAGTCAGCTTAAAGGATGAGAGGCGTATGTCAGTCGCAGAGTCAGAAAGGCTTTCAGGTTACACTGCTCGTGTCTTGCAATGGAAAACTTCAGAGCTAAGTAGTGTATTGCAACGATTTCTTCAGACTTGTGACGACTTACTAGACAGAAAAGCAGATGTGGAGAAGTTTGCAGAAGAGTTGAGCTCTGTGTTGGAATGGATTGTGAACCACTGTTTTTCTCTTCAAGATGTTTCAAGCATGAGAGATGAGATTAAGAAGCAGTTCGAGTGGGATGAGTCAGTGAGTGGAAGCGAAATTGATATCGGAATATTTGGTCAGGTCTCAGTCTCAGAAGCAGATAAGCTTAAGACAGAAGATGGTTCCTTTTTGGCTTGTAAGGATCAGTCGGTTAGAGACGAGGCTGTAAATCACAAGTTATCAGGCAAAATGGCTGAAGAAGAGCCAATGGACAAGACGGAAAGGTAAATGTGAATGCTTGAAGACTTCCTGCGAGGCTAAATCTAACATTTATCTCTGATTCATCCAATGGTTTTCTTGTTGCAGTGATTCTGCGGATGAGCTAAATCGGGATGAAAGACAAAACATGCGAACTGTAAAGATCAAGTTCTTACATTGAGCTTTATTTTTTGTGTTTTGTGAAAACCACTTTGTTTGGTCATGTGTTTGATGATTCAGGAATTGGAAATCACTGCTGCGACAGAGAAGTTGGCCGAGTGTCAAGAGACGATACTAAACCTGGGAAAGCAGCTTGAGGCGTTGACTAAGTCAAAGGAAGCAGCTTTACTTTCAGACAAACTCACACTTGACCATACCGAAGAATCGTACAACACAGCTGGTCCACAACCTTCACAAGAGACAAAACCAGAGAAGAGATTGACTAGCCAGAGATCATCTCTTTTGGATCAAATGAAGGCAGAAGATCATGACACTGGAGAATCCAAGGACCAGATAAAACCTCAAGCAGCAGATAAAAATGGAAAGGGAGGCAGTGCTGTTTACAATGAAACCATTGAGGCACTGGAACAAATTCTTCTCTCAGACAAAGCCAAAGGCTCTGAAACGAACAGCTTCGCCATTGTTCCTCAGAAAAAAAGTGGAGTTAAGAGCCTCTGGAGAAAGCTGTTGGGGAGAAAAAACAAAAGTAAGAGCAGGAAGTTCCATTATCCATTTGCCACCTAAGAAGATATTGCCATCTATACCATAATCATGTTCTAAACTATGCAACTAAACTGTCATTATCCTAATTTTTGGCAGTAAATATATACAATTCCACGTAGGTCACCCAATGAGATGGTCATTCTATTTTATTTTACTTCTAGTCTCAGAAAAGGTACAATCGGTAATCTTGATTCAATGAATCTTTAGCAGGGTTTTATGCAATATCCCCCGTGTAGGCACCAAATGCAAGAGATCATTCGGTTCCATGTCATCTCAAGTTCTCAAAGAAAACATCTGCTTTTTGGATCTAGTGACCATTAATAGAGACTTCTCAATCTCTGTACAGAACAAACTTGGCGATGTCGTTAAGTCCAGCTTCTTTGTAGCATTGGGCCACCCTTTCCAGTGAGTCGTCCCATGTCCCTTCAAGTGATGCTAGATCCAATAAGAACGCAGCCTCGTCCAAAGATGCCTGACAATTACAAGTTTTGTTTCAAGCAAAAGTCGATAGATGAACCCGAGCAGACTAAGACACAGGAAAATTAGTACGCATATGATACAAGCAACAAGCAAACCTGAGCCTGTGGCTTTCCCCGGTCTATATCTCGTTGTTTTCCTTCTCCTGTAACTCTCTCCTTATAATGCAAAATTTGCTCATCTCCCCATTCTGCTATTCGAGCAATTTCCTGTGCAACCATTTTATATGTTCAGCACTTTTTCCCTTATCTTTTTTCAACTTGGAAATGAATTTAAGGAATTGTACCTCGTATTTACATCCTAAGGTCCACCACGAAGATTTCAGAGCACCCCTAGCTGCGTCTTTTGCTTCTAAGCTACGCCCAAGGCTATAAAACCATAGATATCTTAGAGAGTTTTCTTGAGAGGACATAATCATCTACCCGTGGATAACACTAACAAGAAAGAGGGCTGATGAGAGAGGATCATACGAACTTCAGCAAAACCTTTGCGTTGAAAGCGAAAGGCCGAGCGAATCCAGGGAAGTTCCCTCTCTTTGTATAAAACTCAGCCGCCACCAAAGCTGAAACCTTGTATTAGCACGTGAAGATTGTTTAGACAAAGATATCCAAGTCGACTAACATAAGTTGGATGTTGTTATTAGCCTTACATGGTCTCCATTCTCAATATGTCGAATGACTTTGCGTTCTAGAGAATCCGGAAACAGTCCAACCTGAATAACAAAACTAATTATCGTCACGCCATCCATGAGCCAAAACAAGAAGGAAATTAACAGGTTCAATATGTATGTACCTTTCTTAAAAGGTAAGCATCCAAATCATTTAGTCTTGACCTGGCAAAGTCACCTTTACTGTAGAGTTCCTTTCCAGCTTCAGCTGCAGCATTGAAGATTTTTTCACTGGATTCTTCGCTTTTAGAAACATCTTCTTCCACCAATATTCTGTGAATAAACTGGTCAACCTGAGTGTTGCCCAGTGAAGTCAGACATGAGAATGAACAGCCAGAAAAGAAATGCTAAACAGAAATGATCCTCAAACAACGCATCAGTAATTATATATAAGACTAATTACATTATTGGCTAAAAACCAAACCCCATGTTTCTGAACTTCCACCACAGGCATCTCCGTACTGCAAAAAACCGAAACACAATGATAAGCTATATAAGAAGAAACAGTACAGAAACAGAACGATATAACAATAAGAATGAGCGTCTGACCCAGGACGAGCTGTTGGCCAACGTAGGAGAGCAATTGAAGAACCTGCAAATCAAAGATAGTCACACAAAATCACAGCTTCAAACTTCAATAAGAAAGTGTTCCATAGTACGTCTCACTAATCATACCCGAGCTGATTCTCACCAATGGAATAGTAAGAGGCAACAAGCCTTGCTTCGCACCAGGAGAAACTATGGATTTACCTGAGATACAATGTCATTTACATGCATCAAACAAGCCAAGTCAACAGTTACTGCGATTGAAAACATGTAATATTGATCTACCTCGAGCTGTGAATATGTTCAGAAGCTCAGTCAAATGCTTAGGAGGCTGAGCTTTGGCTACGTCCTTGATGAAAAATTCATGGTCTGCAATACGAGAAATATCCCACAGAATCAATCGTTAACTTGATGTTTCAGTTCAACTTCCGCTCCGTAAGAATCAAAGTTTACATCCCGAAATCGATTTCAAAGTATAGCAGAGCTCATTTCGCATTAGATGAAAAGATAAATAGAGCGAAAATGCGAATCGTAAGAAGAGAAAAATACAATCACCAGATAATGGAGAAGAGGAGCTAAAGCATCTGACGAAGTTCCTGCCAACACAAAGTCTCAGTCCACGTTTCCGTGCGTAAAACGTCGCGCCGCAATGCATCTTCAAAGTTTTTTCCGATCGCCGTAACTGTTGCTCTTCCGATGAGAAACGCAAAAAGCTGTCACAAAGGAGAGAGTTCGATTTGAGAAAATCCCAAAACAAAGCCCATAAATAAGGGTTTAAGAGCCCATAGGTTAATATTCCGAGCCCAGCAACCTTCGTCTGTTAAACTGAAATAGAAAGCAGGCAAAATATTCTCGAGTTGCATATGTTTTCGGTACATTTGCCGGAGAAGTTCGCCGGAGAAACACTTTTTTTCCTGATGTACAGTGGATATTTCAAATCGATCTGCCACGTCGCTATTTTCCCACCAACTTTATTTCTTTTTTATTTAATCGGAAAAATATTTCTAATTTCACGCTTCCCAATTTCATAACAACTATTAATGTTCTTTAAAAAGCATGAGAAATGTTTTTCCCAATCAGATTTATAATTTTTTGAAGAAGATAAAGAAATAAAACATATTGAAGATAATTTTAGGGTTTATACAACCCGCCAAATTCATTCTCTCCTCCGACCCGGAGAATCCGGACCCCAACCAGCATTTTTCACGGTTCCGATCTGGTGTTTTGACAATGGCGTCGGGAGCTTCGCCTTCAACTTCGGCGACCAGATCGGAGCCGCACAAGGAGTGTCCGGTGCGTCATTCTCACCCTCACCTCGAAAATCTCTCAATCGGTCTTTGAAATTTCTCGAAATCTATACTTCTATTTGTGCCATTGACTATTCTTGGCTTGTGTCTGACTAACGAGAACGAAATTTTTGATGGCTTGTCATTTGATTCTACTCGCTCTTTCTTGGATCTAGAGATTGCTGCATTGTGAGCTACGAAGGTTTTTTTAGGGTTCGAGTGAGAAAACCTTTTTCGCTGCAAATGATAGTTTCTTTTGAACACTTTGGAAATTAGTATAGGAAGCCCAAGTTAATGTCTTTTTGTTGAAACTGTGTGATTGTTAGATTGTAAGATTCTGCTTAGTCAGATTTCTTCATTACCTTGTAGACATCTCAGCCGGAGGAGAGAGCTCCAGCTTCTAAGGAAATATCAGCAGTAATAGAATCGCTGAAGAAGAAGCTTGCAGCTGATCGATGTCTATCAATTAAGGTTTGATATGAGTTACTGTTAGATTTTTGTACTGTACGTTTTTGTCGTTCTGTATCTGACTGCTCAGAATTGATGATTTGTTTCACCAGAAACGGATAGAAGAAAACAAGAAAAATTTGTCTGGCATTACTCAAAGCTTTATTAGGTCGTCAATGGGTAGAGGAGGTAGCTGTAAAGTTGGTAGTGATCTCCTAGTTAAGAGGCAACGAGATTCGCCTGGTATGAAATGTGGAACTGATGTAACTGATGCAGATAAGAATAACCACAGCTTCTTAGAAGACGGACTTGCTCATTCAGATATAGTTCAAGGATCTAGTGTCCCTGTTAAAATTTCCTTACGGCCGATCAAAATACCTGAAATCAAACGTTTGTCACCTTATACGACGTGGATTTTTTTGGATAGGTATGTTTTAACGTTGCAAAGAATACTTGAAACGCAACCCCTTGCGGTGTAACCCAACGTTTAAACCACTCTTGAAATGATGCAGGAATCAAAGAATGACTGAAGACCAGTCGGTAGTTGGTCGAAGGAGAATTTATTATGATCAAACTGGCGGGGAAGCACTCATATGCAGCGATAGTGAAGAGGAAGTGATTGACGAGGAAGATGAAAAAAGAGATTTTATGGAGCCAGAAGATTTTATTATTCGGTTGGTATAAAGAAAATGGCATCGGTCTAATCCTTCGTCATTGCTGTGTACTTGCATTTTTGGTCTCTTAGTGTGTATTTCTTGTCTGTTATATTAATTTCTATGCTTTTATTGTTCTCGCTTATCTCGTTGATTAAGTTTCCCTTTATTTTTTTCAGCATGACCCTTGAGCAAGTAGGACTCTCAGACTCCGTCTTGGAGGAACTAGCAAATTTCTTGTCCAGAAGTTCTAATGAAATCAAGGTATCAGAAACAGTTTGTCTATTGCTGCTGGTATGAACTATCATGTCCTATTTTGTTTTAGAATCTTGAAATTTAATTCTAGCCTCTAGGATCTGAAAACAGAGTGAGTCATGATCCTTAACGAAATCCAATTAGTTTTCTCCCAGCCCTTCCCCAATTGGCTTTTGCAGAGATGTGAACACCAAACTTCTTATACAGGCAAGATATGAAGTGCTAAGGAAGGAAAAAGAAGTATCCGAGAGTGGCGATAATCAAGCAGAGAACTCCCTTCTCAACAAAGACATGGAAGGAGCATTAGATTCTTTCGATAACCTATTCTGCCGTAGATGCCTAGTTAGTCAATTTGATTTCACAGCCTAAATTCTTGAACGGTTTTTAACTTATGTTCTGGCAACAATTGATTCCACTCTTCGTTATGCGTCTATCCAGGTATTTGATTGCAGGCTGCACGGGTGTTCGCAGGATCTTATATTTCCTGTGAGTTACTTCCAACTAAATAAATCTTATCATAAATTTATTGTTACTTATTTTTATTTTGTGATTTAGGCCGAGAAACCAGCTCCATGGAGTCTTCCTGTAGATGAAAATCTAACCTGTGGCGCAAAGTGCTACAAAATGGTAAATTTGTGTTATTTGCGTAGCTAAGCTAACCTCGTAGGACTTTACAAAATGAATTGTTCTATCAGCTTCTCAAGTGTGAAAGAATTCCGGGATATGGCACTATTGAAGACAAAACTGGCACTTCATCAGATGGCACCGGTACCAAGACATCCAGGAAGTCCTCCAGCAAATTTAATAGGAGAAAACCAAAGACCTTGCCAAGTGAAAGCGCATCGTCTAATGAAAAGTGCGTACCAGAAACAAGTGACTCAGAGAACGGAAATCAGCAGGATACCAAGTCGGGTAAAGTTTCATCACCAAAGGTGAAAGCTAGTGGGAGACGTGGAGGTCGTAAGAGAAGCAACAACCGAGTCGCTGAGCGAGTATCTCGTAGGACTCAAAAGAGGCAAAAAAAGACCGAAGCCTCGGATAGCGATTCCATCGCCAGTGGGAGTCGTTCACCAAGCGATACAAAACTTAAAGAAAATGAAGACGCTACTTCCTCTTCTCAGAAGCGTGTAAAATCTGGGAACTCTGGGAAGTCAAGGAAGAATGACACTCCTGTAGAAAACTCCAAGAATTCTGCGAAGGATGACGAACCTGTTTCTCAGTTAAATGAGGTTGCTTCTAAACCGTGTAGCAACGAAAGTTTAAGAAAAGAAGAGTGTGTGGGTGAAAATGTATATAGAGGAGGATTGACTGGAAATAAATCGTGGAGACCACTTGAGAAAAGCCTTTTCCAAAAAGGTGTCGAGATTTTTGGAATGAATAGGTGATTAATAGATGCATTCAGCTACTGCTAGATTATAATTCCGCTTCAGATTTTTCATTCTGTGTGATGTAATCATAACAATTCTTGCAGCTGCTTGATTGCTAGAAACCTTTTGTGTGGTTTCAAATCATGTTGGGAGGTCTTCCAGTACATGACTTGCCCAGAAAATAAAGCTTCCTTCTTTGGAGGTGATGCATCGAATCCCGATGGCTCTTCCAAGTTCGATATCAATGGAAATCTGGTATAATATTATTTCTTTTTATATATACATTTTTCCAAAATAAAATGGACTTATTTCTCTTAGGAACTGATGCTTGAGTTTCTGGACCAAAACAGGCTAATAACCAAGTGAGGAGAAGGTCAAGATTTATACGTCGAAGAGGCAAAGTCCGCCGCTTGAAGTATACATGGAAGTCTGCTGCATATCATTCAATTAGGAAAAGAATTACTGAAAGGAAAGACCAGCCATGCCGTCAGTTTAATCCATGCAACTGCAAAACTGCTTGCGGGAAAGAGTGTACTTGTTTGCTAAACGGGACTTGCTGCGAGAAGTACTGCGGGTAATGTAATCTAATATCTTCCACATCTGTATTTCTTATCGGATTTGGATCTCATTACCAAAAAACTTCATTTTCTGTGTAGTTGCCCAAAGAGCTGCAAGAATAGGTTTAGAGGTTGTCATTGTGCCAAAAGTCAATGTCGAAGCCGTCAATGTCCATGCTTTGCTGCAGATCGGGAATGCGACCCAGATGTTTGTAGGAACTGCTGGGTCATGTAAGTCTTATTGGCGGTGCAAATGTTTACTCTTTGATTTCGTGCTATTAATTTGTCACTTAGAAAAGGATCAAGAGCACATTGCTACATGTTTTGTTTTTAATAGTTCCAGATTCACTAATACCGTGTCTGAATGAATTTGAAATGCAGTGGCGGGGATGGTACGCTCGGGGTCCCTAACCAAAGAGGCGATAATTATGAATGCAGGAATATGAAATTGCTCCTGAAACAACAACAAAGGGTGTGCATCGCTTTGTTAACTATATATCCATTATTACTCTGCAATTGCATGCTGAAGAATGAGTAAAGATGAGATTGCTAAGTTCGCTCCTCCTTTTTTCTGTTAAATTCAGGTTTTACTTGGAAGATCCGATATTTCTGGTTGGGGAGCTTTCCTAAAGGTTGAGAGATGAAAGATCTGTTGTATAGAAATAAATTGTTTTAATGATGGAACTATGGTTCCAGTTTGGACTTGCCTTAATAAAAGAACTTGTTCCTTCTTACAGAACAGTGTAAGTAAGCATGAATACCTTGGGGAATACACAGGAGAGCTGATCTCGCATAAGGAAGCAGATAAACGTGGGAAGATATATGATCGCGAGAACTCCTCTTTTCTCTTCAATCTAAACGATCAGGCACGTCTCATATCTCTCTAAGGTTGTCTCTTCAAATTCTTCAAATCTGCCATTGACCATAACACTTGTTGGATTTTCCGCAGTTTGTGCTAGATGCTTACAGGAAAGGAGACAAACTGAAATTCGCCAATCATTCCCCTGAACCTAACTGTTACGCAAAGGTAACATTCGTATAACGAGTCTGTTCTAGTTCTTTCTTGAAATCTTACTGGAGAATTGTGAATATGTTTAAGGTCATTATGGTAGCTGGAGATCATAGAGTAGGGATTTTTGCAAAGGAGAGGATAATGGCTGGAGAAGAACTGTTCTATGATTATCGGTATGAGCCAGATCGAGCTCCAGCTTGGGCCAGAAAACCTGAAGCTTCGGGTTCTAAGAAGGACGAAAATGCTGCACCTTCTGTTGGTAGACCCAAGAAGCTTGCTTAGTTGCAGCAACCAACATTGAAATCCACTCACAAAGAACCCAAAAAGAAAAACCATGTTTTGGGTTAATCGTTTTTTGTTTACAGATGGAAAAACTCATTTTAATCCCTTTTTCCACTCTCCAGAAGGAAGAAACACTCAAAATACATTGATACAAATCCATACATTTTTTGCTGAGTCTAAAGAAAAAAAAAAAAAAAAAAAGTCTGTTCGAGGGACTCAAATTTCGTTATTTAGTGAAGTCTAGCTTTCTGTTCTATTGTTACCCGGGTCGCAAGAAACATATAAGTTTTATGCATTTCTTATTTGTTGAAGCTCAAATTCTCCATGGAAACCTTTGATCTGACGTCAACGTTCGTGTTCTTCAATTGAACGTATCCTCGAAGCATTGATATTATATTCTCAGAATCCACCAAGTCTGAGAAGAAAAATCGAACGAAGATGGAGTTAAGAATCCAAATATTCTCAGAATCCAAAGTCTGAAATGTTGTTAGGCACTGAACCCAAATATTAGTTCTGTAGGATCCACATTACTATTTAGATTTCGGAATTATTTTGATAATAATACATAAGAAAAACTGAAAGGTTTTATAAAATATTATTATTTTGTATTTTTGAGTAAATAAAATGTTTTTTCTTCATGTCAAATTTTAAAAGTCGGAACAAATTCTACCTTTCCCTTAATGTTGTTCTTCGCAAAGATTTTGACGTCAAAGAATAAATGAACGTTAAATTATATTTTATATATTAAAAATGACATTAGCAAATTTTAAAATGGATATTGTATTAAATCTCTACGCTACATATTTTAAAAAGAGTCTTCTCTCTCTACAATCTCTCTCGATCTGCAACCCACCTCCGTCTTCTTCTCCGTTTCCTCCCTGCTCTCCGGCAGCTCCCACAGCACCGTGAGAAGTGGGGAGAGGCTCTTTGTGTGTTTGTTTTCTTCTGTAGATATGCTTAATAAGTTGTTGCTGGTTGGGAGAAGAAGAAGAAGACGGCCGGTCGATTCTCTCTCGCGATTCCGTTCGTGTTGTTGGATCCGACCCTTTGTGCTCTGTCGTTGCATTTTCTGGGCTAGAACAACGCTTCTCCTCCCGATGGCGTTCAACATAGATCAGAGTTCCCCGCTTCGTCTCCGCTTACCTCCCTTGCGTTGCGTTGTCACGAGTATCATAGAAGAGTGGCTCTGCTTTCCTTTGGTTGGGCAACTTGTTCGACGTCGGAAAGGGGCTGCTCACCGATCTGTTGATCGAGGTAGATCTGCGAGGTCAGCCGGCGATGAAGCTTTGTTGAGGGTTTCTCAGTCATGTCGTAGAGGGTGCTGGACTCCTGTTGGCGGTGGGGATGACGTCACATCTGGATATGTGATTGTGGCTTATCTGCAGACACGTGGCCCCTCCAACACTACAGCCAACTCCTCTTCGTTTTGGGTTTTGTGTGGGCTTGAAGCCCAAAAGCTCACCATTTTGGACCTTTTCTTTTTTTTTCTTTTGTAATGGGCTTTTAAATAGTGTTTTAGAAATTAGGTCAACCTTCGGCGATGTATTAGGATTGAAGTATTCCGTAGGTTCCAAATCCTATGGTTGTGTCCCGCTTCGGTTTCTACCGATTAAATGGGATAGTGGGCTTTCTCGGTCGGTGAGATATCCAGATCGTATTCACTACCCGTTCTTACGGGTTCTTTCTACTTCTCTTTTGAGAGGTTCGTTAACTACCCTGAGCCTCTGCTTTGGCATGCTTTTAAAAGGGTTTATTTTGTCCCCCTGTGGGATTTGTACTCATGGTTTATTTCAGTTTTAATATATCAGAATGGTTGAAAAAAAAAAAAAAAAAAACGGATATTGTATTAATCATATATTGTGCCAAAAAAAAGAAATGAGAAACATTGAAAAATCTGAAATATTAGGTAATGTATCCAAATATTCAGTTTTGTAGGATCCACATTACCATTTAGATTTCAGAATTGTTTTAATTTATTAGTATTTATTTTGTGTTAAAAGAAAAAGAAATTAAGAAATAACATTTTTGTGTTACTAATCAATAATTAATGGCCAATTAAAGCTAATAAGACTAGGTCAAAACAAAGTTTTGGTGTCTGTGGCTATCGTCTCTCTGACGCTTCTTTTGTCTTCTTCTTCTTCTTCGTTTGACCACACAAAAACCAGTGAATTTTGTGGTCTCCTAATCACACCTATACATACATACACATACGACACCGAAGTCATTTTTTGGTCTTCCACTTAAACTGGATATTGCGTTTAACGATGGAGACGAAAGATAATGGCTCAAAGACGAAAGAGAATGGCTCTAATTTGTCTCTGGTCATTGACGGACCCACTAACCCGATGGTCACTCCTTTGCTCAATGATCTGTACCAATTCACCATGGCTTATGCCTATTGGAAAGCTGGCAAACACAACGAACGATCCGTGTAAAATTCCTCAGTCTACGTTTTTTTGAATTTTGATCATTTCTTTTTATTTTGTTTGATGTCGTATTTTGCCTCCAGCTTCGATTTGTATTTTCGTAAGAATCCATTTGGTGGCGAGTATACTGTGTTTGCTGGGTTAGAAGAGTGTATTAAGTTCCTCGCCAATTTCAAATTGACCGATGAAGAAATCGATTATGTTCGTGAATCGTTGCCTGGATCTGAGGTATCAAGAAATTTTTTCTGCAATTGTTATTTACGTTAATGAATTCCATTTTTGTTGTTTCAATCTGAGTTTCATGTTTTTTATTCGAATTAGGAAGCATTCTGCGATTATCTTAGAGGGCTTGATTGTTCTGATGTTGAAGTTTATGCAATTCCCGAAGGATCAGTTGTTTTTCCTAAAGTACCTCTTATGAGAGTCGAAGGACCGGTTGGTGTGAGTCTCTCACTACTCTCTCATATTCGTCCTGTTTAGAAGATTATAAACAATGGGTTTCTTGAGTGATTTAGTTCTTATTGAATCCATAGGTTGTTCAATTGTTGGAAACTCCGTTCCTCAATCTTGTCAATTATGCATCTTTGGTAGCTACCAACGCAGCAAGGCACCGGTTTGTTGCTGGGAAATCGAAGATTCTACTTGAGTTTGGTGCTCGTAGAGCTCAGGTTTCTAAGAAATCTGTCTCTTGTTCGTTGTAGATTTTTAATGTCTGTCTGATTTTATTAGTTTTTGGTTACATAGGGACCAGATGGTGCAATAAGTGCTTCGAAATATTGCTACCTTGGGGGTTTTGACGCAACAAGGCAAGTCTTTGCTTATCCTTTGTTGTTTGTATGGGAGGTAGTTGAAAGGGAGGGTAGAAATGATATGCTTTGTGTTGTTGGGTATTTGCCAATGGCAGCAATGTAGCAGCCGGGAAGCTTTTTGGGATACCTCTCCGTGGAACACACTCCCATGCTTTCGTTAGCTCATTCATGGTCAGTTCACTTCAGCTGAAATCTCAATTTTTTTTTATGTCGATATTGTACAATTTTATCAGTATCTTTCTAAGCTCATTACAATACATAGTTCAGTTAACAAATAGGAGAGATACCACAAGTTTCTTGAAAATAAGAGAATCTGTGAATTACTTGCCTTTGTGTTATTGCCTTCTGTTGTCCTCTTTGTATCTCTGCTACTGTCATGTTCCTAAATTTCGATATAATTTGCTTAAAACTTTGGTTCGCAGAGCACTGATGAGATTGTTGACAAAGTGCTTCGCAGTTCTGATGGTAAAACAACGTGTGAGGATTTTGTTACTCTGGTTCAGACATGGTTGAAAAAGATTCAGGTCTGCTAGTGAAATCTTGATTCCGCTCTTTCTTTTTCTCTGCCTATTTTCTTGTCTCAGTATTATTGTTCTTGTTTTTGCTTCCTCCCTCCATATCTTTGTCGCAGTTTTGCTTATTTTTGCTACCTTGTTGATGACAGTTTACACCTGCTCTAAGTGGCATTTTCTCTGAGACAAATCAAAGCGAATTAGTAGCTTTCATCTCATATGCGCTGGCGTTCCCCAAAACGTTTCTTGCCCTTGTAGATACATACGATGTGAGCATAAAAAACCATTATAGATAGCTCATGCGAGCCTTAAGATTTCTAATAAACTGTTGCATCAGTGTTTTGCGGACAATTTTTACAGGTGATGAGGAGTGGAATCCCTAACTTCTGTGCAGTTGCTTTAGCACTCAATGACTTTGGGTATGTAAGAATCTCTTTACAAAAATCTGGTTCGACATCAGTGGGTTCCATCTTTAGCAAATAGCAACTTTGTACCTGCTCGGGCTCATGTGGAATCTGAGATGCAACTGATGTTTGTTGTGCTGTGCAGATACAAAGCATTAGGTATTAGACTGGATTCAGGTGACTTGGCATATCTATCTACAGAGGTCAGGAATTTCTTCTGCACAGTAGAGAGAGAGCTAAAGGTGCCCGGTTTTGGGAAGATGGTCGTCACCGCTAGTAATGATCTAAATGAAGAGACGATCGATGCTTTAAATAAACAAGTGAGTACTCTAACCTAACTACTCTGAAGTGCCCCATAAATCAAGCTTATTAAGCTTTTTCTTCTTTAAATAGGGACATGAAGTGGATGCTTTTGGAATTGGTACCTACTTAGTCACTTGCTATTCCCAAGCCGCGTTAGGTTGTGTATTCAAACTTGTGGAGATAAACAATCAGCCCCGGATCAAACTTTCTGAAGATGTTACAAAGGTCAAAACAACCCATCTCTGTTTCTCTCAGGTTTCTACTTTCTAATGATTTAATGTTAGATCACACTCAAGTTTGGTCATTGTTTCTTATTTGTTTAGGTATCAATACCATGTAAGAAGCGAAGTTACAGATTATACGGGAGAGAAGGTTACCCTCTGGTCGATATAATGACTGGAGAGAACGAACCATCTCCAAAGGTCGGTGAGCGAATACTATGTCGTCATCCTTTTAACGAATCCAAAAGAGCATATGTAGTGCCACAACGTGTTGAAGAGCTTCTCAAATGTTATTGGCGTGGAACTGCAGGTTAAAGGTTTCTTCATTACTCGTAAAAGCTACAATGATAATTACTTTTCCTTACTAACTGATTATTCTCTCTTTATAATTGAAGATAAAGCAAGAGAAGAATTACCACCATTACAAGAGATGAGAAACCGTTGCACAAAACAGCTCGAAAACATGAGACCTGATCATATGAGAAGATTAAACCCAACTCCTTATAAGGTTTGATTTCTTTGTCTCCTACTAACTATTTTTATGAGAGATCTGTGTTAATGGTTTTGTTCTTGTTTGGTTACAGGTTAGTGTGAGCGCGAAGCTGTATGATTTCATACACTTCTTATGGCTCAACGAAGCACCTGTTGGTGAATTGCAGTGATAGAACAAGAAGAAAAGAAAGATGAGGTTTTGATTCAGAGTAATGTGTATATATTACCACAGGATCAAAGAGATTTCTCTTCTTTTAATTATTTGATGATCTTCATACTTTATTGTCGTAGTAAGTTTCATCTTCTTACAGAGGAAAGAAACTCTCTACGTTCATTGAAACTTTGTTCTCAATTGATTTTTATTTTACCATAGTAAACACAATAGAAACTGTAAAATCTCACTACATTATCAATGTTATTGGATATTTTTATTTCTTCTGTTTGAATTTTTTTTTAAGGTAATTTTCTGATTAATATTGTTTTTGAGTATAAAAATATTTTGGGATTGATTTTTATTTACAAAATAAATAAATCACAATGTTTGGTTTTGTTTTAGATTCTGATTGTCAGTAAATAGCCGTGGCTTGTAGGGTAGGGCATTTGATAAGGCTATGAACATTATGTATTTTTATCTTTTTTAATTATTACTTACAAATTTATCTAGACGATGGACCACCACGTCTTATTGTTGAGTCAATTTGGTAAATGACAAAATTTTATATAAATAGTTATTGGATAAATTTATAATGAAGTACATAATATAAAACAAAGTAAATATTTTGTCATATACTTTCTATGTTTTAAAATATAAATTTTCTAGAGTTTTACACATATTTAGAAGAAAAAAATTAATCATAAACTGTATTTTGTATTCAATTATTTTCAATCAAATATTTTTGAAGTTTACAATTCATGAACATTAATTACTAAAGATGTGTAGAAAACCTAACTTTTAAAATATTTAAACAAAATCTTGAAAAACGGAGGAGATATTTGTTATGAGACAGAATTCAGTAGAATATTTTAAATTAGAACTGAACCCGTATTATATGCGGGGTGATATGTTTTTAAATTATAATATTACGATGCTATANGCTATAATTTTATAAAAAACTTATTTTAAAAATTATATGTGTGATTAATAAATAAT
>OVAU01001069.1:0-16357 GCA_900406315.1 Biscutella laevigata subsp. laevigata
CGGTAATAAAATATAGACAAAAACCGAGTATATCAATAACAACTATTAATATATATATATATATATATAAAATTCAGAAAACAAATATCTCTTACAAAACTCAAACCAAACTAAAATCAGAAATNCAGAAATTAATATATATATATAATAGAGTTAAATTCAAACTCGTGCAACGTGCGAGTCTGCCCCTAGTGTTATATATAGTGGACGCTAGATTCTTGGGATTTCAATTTGGAAAACAATGAACCCACATTCTTTAATCACATCAATTTCGTACCAAATAGATTTTAATTTTGTAGAGAGAGAGAGAAGAGAGGCAGAGATCGAAGAAAATGGAGAAAGGAAAGGGAAGAAAGGAGGAGGTCGTCACTAGGGAGTACACCATCAACCTTCACAGACGCCTCCACAGCTGCACATTCAAGAAGAAGGCCCCAAATGCCATAAAAGAGATAAGGAAGTTTGCATTGAAAGCAATGGGAACAAAGGATGTTAGAGTCGATGTTAAACTCAACAAGCAGATTTGGAGCAGAGGAATCAGAGGTCCTCCTAGGAGAATCAGAGTCCGTGTTGCTCGTAAGAGAAACGATGATGAAGATGCTTAGGAAGAGTTTTACTCGCTCGTCACTGTCGCTGAGATTCCTGCTGAAGGATTGTCTGGTTTAGGCACTAAGGTCATCGAAGAAGACGAGTGAAATTTGGTGATTTACCCACTTATCCTAAAATATTGTTCCAGCTTTTTGTTTTGTTAAATCTTTAGATAAAAGACATAAAGAGAAGACTTTGCTTGTTTTGATCACTTGCTATTTTTGGTAATTTTTTCTTATATTTTAAGTTCCATTGACGACAAAAAAAAAAGATTTTAAGTTTGTTTTTTTTTTTAATTATGATTGGACCTTTCGTTAGACCTTTTTACATACTTTGGATCCCCTCTAATAGATATACAAATATGAGTAATATTCAAGGAGCATTTTAATAGAGAAATAGCCACGATAAACAAAACAATATTGTTAAACAAAGAACATATGAAGTGTAATTACCATATATTAGAGTTCATATGTTCTTTGATATGATTTTAATAAATTCGTAAGCTATTTCAAAATCAATTTTATTGATACTCATTGATGGGAGAAAAAATGAAGAGAGTGAAAGTTCATTGCTTTTATATTCTGGCCATAGAAGCTTAGGTAAAATAATTTTTTTTTAAGACTATGTAGGTCACAGGCCAATTCTATTGAGATTTCTAAAAACCAAATCCAATGAAATACCACATAAAATGGAGATAAGCAACTACACTACAAACGTTTCTCAAGTAAAATAGTTTATCTTCGAGGTAATATGGCTTCTTAGGGATTGAAAATCAATTTTGTTTTCTCTTTAATTGAAAATCCCAAGAATATGTAATGTCCGTGTTACATACGTAAGCATATACGTATAGGGTACATACGATACACACATTAAACTTTGCATATATCAAATACGCTTTAGAATTTTTTTTTTTTTTTATATCATCTGGTGGATTAATAGCCAATAGGAGGTGCAATAACGCCCAAAAGTTTTACATCCAAACACATCAAAAACAGAACTCAAACTCTGCCTTAAGTACAGAGAAATCCAAAAAGCAAATCAAGACCAAAAAGCACTAAGAAGAAGCATTAAGAGGAAGCAATTGCTTCTGCAGCTTGACACGATCGAAAAGGTTTTTCAACCAACGCGGTCCACCACTTGCAACATAGCATTGGAACCAACGTTCTTCAACCGCACTCTTAGCAATCTTCCATGCACTTTGATTTGCATTATTGGATTCGACTTCGCATATCCAATTCCTGATCTTTTGCAATCTGAAACGAATTTCCCCCGATATATACCGAAGCTTTGGTCATTTCCTTGAAAACTTTATAGCTTATACCACTTGACTTGATTGCTAACCAAAAATCACCCTATTAAAACGCAATGCAACCATATTATCAACAACATTCGACAAACCTTGCACTTGTAAAGCAGTCAAAGACACAACTTCCGTGAAGGATTGTCGACCATGGCATAAGATTCCAGCATCTGAATCTCTAACTACCCATTCTAAACCACCAACTTTAGAGACACTATCGAAATGAAGACCCACATTACATTTTAACCAAGGTACAAGAGGTTTTTTCCAGTTTTTAACCTTTCGTTTGTGATGTACTAACTGCTCCACTACTCTCTCCCGCTCTGTGAAAGACACACTAGATTGAGCTAGATTTCAAAGTCTACTATCTTCGTTTGCTTTTGCCACAGATTCTAACGGAGGAAAAAGATTCCTTCAATAGTCAATTTGTTTATACTCTTCCACAATCTCCATATAATCCAAAGATTCTCACAATTTAACACCCCTGGAGTCTGTCTCTTCTCATTCAACCCAAGAATGTAATTGAAATTGACGTAAATAGAGTTAGAGAAAACATCTCTAGGGTTCGGAATACCTGAAAGGGCCCAAATTAGTCTAGCTTGATGGCATGTGAAAATGACGTGATTGATTTCTTCTTGCTCAAATCCACACACTTACATCGTTCATCAACATTCATCCCTCTATTTTTAATTTTGGTTGCTACTGGTAAGGCACCACAAATTGCTTTCCAACAAAAGATTTTGATATTTGAGGGAGCTTTAAGTTTCCAAACACGAGCCTTAACCGACGCCACCGATGGTTGGGCCATGCCCATATTCAAGAGTGACCTCTTGTTATGTTCATAAGCCAACGTGCAGGTAGAATTTACCGAAAAATCCCCTGAGTTCGACCTCGACCATATCCAAGAGTCTTCTTCATCTACAACCGGTGGTTGTGTGAGGATAGAGGTGTCGTCTTCCGGATAGAACAAAGCTTCCAATGTTTGTCTATTCCAATCTCGCCTCTGAGGGTCAATTAGCGAGCTGACCTTAATATCAAGGTCTATGAAAATATTTTTCATAAGAGGCGACCGAAGCTCAGCCTCTCCAAACCATTTGTCTGTCCAAACTTTAATCGATTGGCCATTACCAACACCTCTTTGAATACCTTGCGTAAGGAGCTCCCTTTCTTCCAAGCAACTTCTCCAAGCATATGATGGTCTTGACCCTAGTCTGGCTTTAAGAAACTCTTTTGACTGAAAATATCGACTCTGCATTACCCTCGCCAAAAACGAATCAGGTTCTCTTAATATCCTCCAGACTTGCTTTGCCAATAAGGCTTGATTGAAGCATTGTATGTCCTTGAACCCCAATCCTCCATAAACTTTAGGCAAGCAGAGCGTTTCCCATTTAATCCAGTGAATGTTTCATTTGTTCTCAAGCGAATTCCACCAAAAATTAGCCATTGCTGCCACTATCGCATCACATATTGACTTCAGAAGTTTAAAAACAGACATTGTATAGACCGGGAGAGCCATTGCTACAACTTTCAAAAGCACTTCCTTTCCACCTTGAGATAAAATCCGAGCAAACCATCCAGACAATCTGGCATGTAATTTCTCCGTCAATTTGGAGAAGATTTTCACCTTAGACCCTTTTAAACATTCAGGAAGCCCTAGATAAAACCCTCAACCTCCTTCGTTTGATATCTCCAGCGCCTGTTTGAGATTGTTTTTCACATCCGCGGGTATCTTAGAACCAAAGTGAATTGACGACTTTTCCTTGTTGATCAATTGCCTTTAAGCCTTCGCATATCCTTCGAACAGGTTTTTCAAATTAAAATACTATTGCACATCTGTTATACACATAAACAAACTATCATCAACAAATAAGAGATGGTGAATGGAAGGGCCATTATTTGCAAAGCGAATTCCTTGAATAATTCCTCTGTCATCCGCCTTTTCCAACTGGTGAATCAGTCCTTCCGTGCAAAGCACAAAGAGAAACGGAGACAGACGGTCTCCTCGTCTAATCCCTCTCTTTGATAATATTAGACCATGAGACTGATCATTTAATAGAACCGAGAAGGAAACAGAAGTCACACACACCATAATCCAAGCTATCCATAATTGATGAAAACCCAAGGTAGATAGCACAACCTCTAGATAGGACCATTCCACGCGATCGTATGCTTTCGACATATTTGACTTAACCGCAATGAACTCTTTAATAATCTTTGAATGGGCTAGGAGAGCATGAACTACCTCGTGTGCTATGACAATGTTTTCTGAGATCAAACGCTCTGATACAAAAGCAGATTGCGTATCTGAGATTAAGCTTGGGAGTATCGGTTGCATTCTTTTTACTATGATCTTCGCCACAATTTTGTACAAGACCGAGCATAGGCTAATAGGGTGCAACTCTGTCATCTTTGTTGGACTTGCAACATTTGGTAATAAGCAGATGTGGGTGACATTCCAATCACACGCCATAACTCCTGTATCGAAAAAGCTCTTAACTTCCACCATAACTTTCCCCTTTAAGATTGACCAGTAGTGTTGGAAAAAGAACCCCGTCATCCCATCATGCCCCAGTGCACTTGAAGACTTAATTGAGAAAACTGCTTCTTCAATCTCACGGTCAGATACTCTTTTAATCAACTGTTCATTCATCTCCTCAGTCACTTTCCATCGAAAACCCGTAAAGAAACCTGACAAATCACCCACATTCGTTGTCGAGAATAGATTGGTAAAGTACTCAATAGCAATTTCAGCTTTAGAGGTCTCTCCTCTCTTTTCATTTCCTTCTGAATCAATGAGTTTCTCCAAATATTGTCACCTTCCTTAAGCCAGCGCTCACGGCTCTTCTGTTGCCAATATAACTCTTCCTCCTTATTAGCTTCCACCATCTGTTTTTTCAGCACCCACATAGTCTCTTTGCAAGGATAATGAGCCAATTGTTCGACTTCTAAATTTCGTTTAACCTTCCTCAAATTAACATCCGAATTCGTCTGATGTCTCTTTTTCCAGCGACTAAGAGATCTTCTACACCCTCGTAGACCTTCCGACACAAATTTTCCTTTAACATTAACTGCTTCATTCCATGCTTGGCTAACCGCGTCCTTTACACCTTTTTTACCTAATAATCGTTTATCATACTGAAAGGAGCCCCGATAAGCTTCTTGAGATGCTGAAAGAGAGACTAGAACAAGTCGATGATCAGAACCCCTCTTGTCAAGGAAACTCTGATTTGAAGCTGGGAACAATTCGAACCAGCTCTGATTACCAAAACATATGTCTAATTTGCTTTGAATCCATAGATTTCCCCTCATTCCTCCCCAAGTAAAATTGTTTCCATACCCTCTTAATTCTGTCATTCCACAACTTAGCACCATGTTTCCGAAATCCTCAAAAGAAGCTTCACTTCGCATCGGGCCACCAACCTTCTCCCCATTATGAAGAATATCGTTAAAAATCTCATAGCATGATCCAAGCTGCATTCCTATTAACACCGATTCTCATTAGCCTTTCACAAACCTTTGCCCTATTTACAAGCACCGGATCACCATATATACATGAGACAAAACATCCTGGCCGCCTAACACCGATGAGCAGTCAATAATGTTTTTATCAAAGAACATAACCTTCAATTGTACATTCTTTTTTCACATAAGAGCCAAACCCCCACTAAGTCCCCTTGGCTCCACCGTGAAGACTCGATCGTGACCCAACCACTCTTGTACATCCACCACTACGTTTCTACAATGCTTAGTTTCCATCAAGAACATAAGCTCTGAGAATTTTTTTTAATGAAATTCCCTGAGCCTCATAATTACCAAGTCTTGAGACCGTCCCAATCCTTGGCAATTTGAGCATATGAGACTCATTACTGATTCGGCAGTCCCCCCTTTAGGACCACCTTCGAGGTTTTGCCAGCCTGCGCTACATTTGAGACTTTTGACTTAACTTGTGAATTTTCCCCCTGAACGTATTGTACACCCTGCTTTTTCTTTCTCTTTGAGTAGACTGAGACCATTTTATCTCCCGGTTCCATCTTCCTCTTGGATCCCAACGTTAACATATTACCAATATCTCCAGCTACTGCTCCTTCATTCCTCATATTCCTTTTTTTTGTCTCACCCTTTGTCTACGAGACAACCTTGCTCTTGATGAGGACGAATCTAACTCACTCCCGGATACATGGGAAGCAAAAGCCTCAACCATGTGCACCGTAGGAGAGTTAGCAGAGAAGGTAAAGTCCGCCCCTTTGGTATAGAACCCTGGTTCGGACTCTCCCCGTTTTTGAAGAGCATTCATATTCGGGAACCTTGCCGCTCGTGATGCTGAAGCAAGAAGTTTGCCATCACTGCCACCAACACTTTCAGATGAGAAACTTAAGTCTTGCTTCTCAAAATAGAAAACTTTCCCTTTCCCTTTCATCACATCAGAAGTGAATATCGTTGTTGGCACTAACCGCAAGGTAGTTTGCGCCATGATATGATCTTTTAGCGCCTCAACCACCGAGGATTTTACCCTTTCTTCTCTCACCTTTCTTTCTTCTTCTTTTGAACCTAACAAATACAACTTCATATTTTGCAACACCTTTGTAGCAATTTTCCTCCTTCCAGTCAAAGGATCTAAACCAACTTGTGCCTCAGACAGAACACCAAAGAGAGGATCCGAAGGAGACAACACCATATCCGGAGGTTTTGATTGAGTTGGCGCCGAGCAAGATTTTTGAGAACCATATTTATTCTTCAAATCCTCAATGGGGCAGTCTTCTTTAGCATGTGTCATCCTTTGGCAAGAATAACATCTGTTCTGAACTCTTTCATACTCAAAATGTAGAGTTGTTGAAGCGCCTCTAGGGAGATGAATGAACTTCGATCTACGAAGAGGTTTAACAACATTAAACCTAACTTTCACCCTTACAAAGTCTTGCACCTGTTCAACATTAGGATCAAAGGCTGCCACTTCAATCTTTCCCAGAATTTCCCCTAACCTCATGATGGCTCTTTAAGTATAATGATTCATTGGGAGATTACGAATCTGAACCCAAATCAAAGTAAACTGCAAGAAATCATTCGGAGGATTTTCCACCCAACACTCTATTACTAACGACCACTGATTATGGGTATGAAGACCTTGACCTAGCACCTCTGTTAGTCATGCTCAGTTTGGAAGATAAATTGGAATCTTTCACGAGACAGCGCTATCCCATACACATTGCCGACTTTTCTCCATTTCGTTGGCATATCTTTCACCACCGCAGAGACTCTTTGATGGTTTATATTTAGGATTCGACCAACCAAGCTCAAGGTTTTTCTACTAGTTGACATCATCTCCGATAGATATGGAAGTTCAAAGGGAGTATCTTCCTCATCCAGAGATAAGGCCATCAACTCAAGGTCAAGCGCAGCAGACATCAAGACCGAACGAGAAAACACAAATAGTAAACGATACCCCACTTACTGAAGACCACAAAACTCCAAAAAGCACCTTAAACAAAACCTTTAACTTTTAACAATACTACAATCTCTCTTAGCACAAACACAACAAGCATTAACTCCTGTAACAACTTCCATTAACACTCACAATCGCCATTACTATCGCCACAACAGTACACTCTAGTTTTGCTTTCTCAGCCACACGATGAAACCCAAACAAAATATCTAAAGATATCCTTCAATCTCAGCCGTTCAAACACCTGATGGAAAGTCTCTAAATACCTTGGAGTGTCCTAAACCCAAAAGAGGGAAGCAATTTTTTTCGAAAGATTATGATATGCATAAATTATTGAAATACGCTTTAGAATTCATGAGAAAACGAATGTTTAATCTCTTTGCTCTTTTTTTTTTTCTTGTCTTAAACACAAACTTGATAGAGAAATGTTGGATACGTCACAAACTCATAAGCCGTAATATAAACTTGTTTAGTGAAAAAAGAAGAGAATGTAACCCAAAGACTTGTATATTTGACGTTACTACATGGGGCTTTAATTAAGTATGGGCTGCCTTAGGTTTGAAAGATTGATGAATATCCAAACAAGCCATGAAATTGGGTTTAAGTTCATATTTGTAGGTTTTGAAATTGCATTTAGGTTATTGTATTCGACACTGATTCAGTATTATTGACTTAAGTATGAAGTCAGGTTTGAATTAAAATAAAAAGAATCTTAGATCAACCAGGTTTGAATTAAGATAAAGAGTATTTTAGATCCTGTCCAATAATATTTTATGTGTAAGATTTGCAACAAGATTAAGATAAAGCTTAGATTTAGATGTTAGCTAAATCAAGATAAATAAAAGAAAATTTAGTTTTCTAGTATGATTAGCATGAGCTAATGTTGAGCTTTAACTATAAATAATAGTTGTCAATGCTGTGACAAACATGAGATTGAGAGAGTCAATCGAGAACTTTAGGTTTGTGTGGGTTTTTAAAAGTTAATAAAGAGATTATTGATCAAAGGTCCAAATGTTCAAATAAATAATTGGTACCAGAGCGATATTGATTTAAATAACCTAGGCGAGCCACTGTAAAGAATTTATCTTCACCCAATCGATCAAAGCTAGTCGATGAAGTCGCATTGAAGAATTTTTGGGAAGGTCTCAACAAGCTTGGTTGGGACGAGATCCTTAAAAGGGAAGAAAACTCGACAACATGGGAAATATTGTCGAAACAACCAGTAAATCGTGGGAGAATGGTCCGTTGTCCAATCAATGCCCAATGCTTAGCACAACAAACTCACCGTGTGGGCCATCCAAATGAAGGTAGCACTTAAAGTGCATAAGGTGTGGCAAACTATTGAACCAAGAGCTGAGGATAGAGACAAGAATGATCTAGCTAAAGCCCTTTTGTTCCAATCCATACCTGAAACGATGATACTACAAGTCGCAAATCTTGAGACATCGAAGATGGTTTGGGATGCTATGAAATCAAGACATGTGGGAGCATAACGAGTAAAGGAGACAAGACTACAAACATTAATGGTCGAGTTCGAGAGGATGAGATGAAAGAGATGGAGACCATTGATGGATTTGTGGGGGAAGCTCTCGACCATATCAACCTAGGCGATGACCTTAGGCGAAATCATAGAAGAGCCGAAGCTAGTCAAGAAGTTTTTAAAGTAGAACTACCCAACTTCTCACTGAAGTAGGCGACCGGCTTCTTGTCTTGCATCAAGACTGCTCCAATACCTACACCAGAGGCATCACATTCAATCTCGAAAGTTTTAAGGAAATCAAGAAGTACCAAAAGAGGATAATTGATAAGCTTCTCTTTTAAGACTAAGAAAGCCTTTTCTTGGGTGTCTCCCCATCTGAATCTCACATCCTTCTTGATGATCTCAGTCAATGGTGTTGTAATGGTGCTGAAATCTCGAACGAAACGTCTGTAGAACCCAACTAGCCTGTGGACTTCTCCTACTGATTTCAGACTTGGGCACTCCTTGATCGCCTTGATCTTCTCTTCATCTACTTTAACTCCATCTGCACTTACTACAAAACCTAAGAAAACAATTTCATTAGTGCAAAAAGAACACTTGGATAAATTAGTGAGATTGAGAGCGAAGAACATCTGACACCAGAATGGAAGGAGAAAGGGGAAGAAGGTCTTCTCAGCCTAATGAATTGAATCATCTCCTTCAAGTTGCCTGACCATATACCTCATGATACTGCCACATCATCTGAGCCCGATTGAAGATGTTAATGTTGTTGAGGAGTTCCCTGATCAACCTTATGTTGGAGCCATCATGAGGATGATGGAAAGAAGGTTTGATGCTTTAGTAAGTACTAATATGGTTCCCAAAGCTCCTATACCACCACCACCACCTCCTCCTCCTCCTCCTAGGCAAGTTCTAGACCGTGAATAAGACCTTTATGTTGCTGATCCTATGACATAAGGGAGAGACAGTTGAGACCACCTAGAGGTCCACATCCGAGGCAATAAGCCGGTTGGTTCGAAGGTAGAATGAGATATGAGGATGAGGGTCATTTGATCATAGAGAAAGACCTAGGAGACAACCAAGAGGACAAAGGCAGTATGTGGCAGAAGATGATGGGTATTCAGATGTCTCAAGCCAAGGTTCTCCAAGAAGGTATCAAAGGGAACTGAGACAAGAAAGGTTTCAAGGCCTTAAGTTCAAGATACCTCACTTCCAAGGCAAGAGTGATCCTGAAGCATTCATTGAGTGTGAAAAGAAGATCGAGATGGTCTTTGATTGTAGGTGGTACTCTAAGCTTAACAAGGTTTAGGTTGCTGCTATGGAATTTAGTGATTACGCCTTGAGTTGGTGGGACCAACTAGTGAACTCAAAAAGACTTAATGGAAAGCATCCTATTGAAACATGGGCTGAGATCAAGATGGTTATGCGAAAGAGGTTTGTGCCAAGCCATTGATAGCCATGATTTTTCTAGGTTTCTAATCATCCTTTATGATCATCTTTGCATAGTTTAGGTTGCATTTAGAGTCTTTTAGGATTGTATCTTGCATATTTTGCATTTCAGGTGATTGGAGTGGATCTATGCAAAGGAAATGAGCAATTAGGATCAAGAAGACCAAGGATCAACCAAATTAGCATTAAGTATCAATAACGCGAATTCAAGACTTGAAGAATGGATCAAGAAGCATCTAGATCGGGCAGATGGATCAACCAGAGCTGCTCGATCCAGACCAAAACGTAAAGGAGCCAACTTGGATCGATGGAGAAGATCGATCAACCTTGCTCGATCCAGAACAACAAATGCGCAACCTTTCTAGATCGACGGATAAGATCGGCCAAACTTGGCTGATCCAGAAGCCCCTTTCTGGATCGATGGAGAGGATCGACCAGTCTTGGCCGATCCAGACGTGCAAAGATCCAACCTTTCTGGATCGACGGAGAGGATCAGGCAGCGTTGGTCAATCCAAGGCAAAACCAGAAAAGTCAACCCTG
This sequence comes from Biscutella laevigata subsp. laevigata, assembly GCA_900406315.1. NCBI lineage: Eukaryota > Viridiplantae > Streptophyta > Magnoliopsida > Brassicales > Brassicaceae > Biscutella > Biscutella laevigata. The sequence continues at coordinate 10,795 of OVAU01001069.1, forward strand.
TTTTTCAGTGTTGACCATCTCGTTTTTACCTCATTTTGGAATCTTATAAATACCCTCTTAGCTCAAAAACCCTAGAGAGAGCCAGCCCTTAATTTTCTATCTTGTTTAAGTTTGGTATTTTGTTGAATCTTCTCTTGTTTTTAAGATTTTATTAATGTTTATTGCTTAATCTTGTCTTAGTTTTATAGATCTCATTATCTTGCCTAATTTTATCCCTTTCTTTCTTAATCTTTCACTTAGATTTATGATGAGATCCATATTTCTTATGAGAATTTGTGGTTTCTTCATGAATAGTGAGTAGTCAATCTCCTAAGTGAATGATTATGTTAGATTAGAGAGAATTGACAAGATTTAGGGTGTTTAAAGGCTTAGAATCACAAGTATCTTAATCTCATAAGATGCTCTTAATGACTAGGTTGATTTTGGCCAAATTAACCTAGATCTAAAGAAGACTTCTAAACCTGAGAGGTGATATTAGTCTTTTGTTCAAGTATTATGGAATGCTTAAGGTTTTAATATCAAGAGATTGAATTATTGTTTTGAGTGGTTGTTTAAGATTTTCATACCAAACTATTTAGCATGTGATGAGTTTTCCAATTTTGTACTTCATGCATGTTAATGAGATTGTCTTATGAATGGGTAATGTTAATGCTTCTTGATTTGTTTGCGATTAGCAAGAGATTGTGATTGCTTCATAATTAGGATAAGGGTCTTCGCCACGAGAGTGGGTTGATCCAGATTAGAAACCCTGAAACCTGAGATCGTCTGATTTGATGAAATTAAGCACCTATAATTAAGCCATTTCTCTTGAAATTAATTGCCTGGTCATCTGCTTAGATCTTTCTTATCTGAATTTATCAATCGTTATTTCGCTTTCTTTTACTACTTCGACTTATCTTTTCGAATTTGAATATCTGTTTAGGATAGCTTTAGTGACAGTAAATCATCCATTACTTAGACTTATTAGATGCTCTAGAGAATTTATTGTNTCTTTTACTACTTCGACTTATCTTTTCGAATTTGAATATCTGTTTAGGATAGCTTTAGTGACAGTAAATCATCCATTACTTAGACTTATTAGATGCTCTAGAGAATTTATTGTTCTGGCATAATCCTGGGATGGTTCGACATTGTAAACCCGATCAATCACCGATCACCCTGAAATGTCTTTACCCACTTCTAATCTCATAGGAGTGGTTGGGTAAAGTTCTTCTTATTAAATTGGCGCCGTTGCTAAACTGGGATTTTTGCTAGCAGTAGATGTTTTGTGTCTTTTAGGGGACTAGTTCACTTTTCAGTTTACTAATATTGTGTTTCTCTTGCTTACTCGTGTTTCAGGTGCATGAACCTTCGTTCTCGAGGACCTTCAAATCTTTTGCCAATTCAGTAGGATATCAAGACATTCGAGCGACAGAACAAACAAGCAAGATGAGAAGCCGAGCGTTTGCTACATATTCAGCGACTCAATCTCGAAATGGAGGGTGCTTAAGACCCACAAGATGCTTAGATCCCACCACAACCCGCCCAAGCAAATGCTCAAGTTAATCTACGTGACATTATCGGTGCTCACGATGCACCCAATACTCGGGGCCACATGACCGTCATCCGCCCGCCTACAATCAACAACAACAACTTCGAAATCAGGACAAGCCTAATCTCCATGATCCAGGGTAGTCAGTTCCACGATATTCCAGGGAACGATTCTTTGGATCACCTGAACACGTTTGTTAGACTATGTAGCATAGTTCATATCAACGGGGTTTTCGAGGACGCGCTTAAACTTCGTTTGTTCCCGTTCTCTCTAGGTGGTGCTGCTCACCAATGGGAAGTCAGACTTCCAAGGGATTCAATCACCACCTGGGCTGATTGCAAGATGGAGTTCGTCACAAAGTTCTTCTCCCCAACTCGGACAGCAAATCTTAGGAGCGAAATTTCGGGACCGTTTCACTTCCTACACTATCAAGTGTCCCCATCATGGGTTCAGCAAGATCTGCTTGCTGAACACCTTCTTTCGGGGCCTGACAGAAAAGTTCCAGCTTGTGCTGACTACTGCCAGTGGAGAAAATTTTCCCAACTTGACAGCAGACCAATGAATGCAACTGATCGAGAACCTAGCTCAGAGTAGCAACACCCACGGTGAGGATTATGAATGCTCCAATAGGGGGCGTGTGGAACCAAAGGAAGAAGGTTACAAGAAGGAAATCCAGTCTTTAAGTGACAAGATTGACCGTTTGATCAATGCCAGCAAGCCACAGTTCACTTTGTGGGAAATGCTGATGAGGGTTTGCAGGAGCAATATCAGATTGAAGAAGTCAATTATATGGGAAACCAGGGGTACATGCAACCCTAGAATGACTATCAGATGAACCCCAATCTCTCTTACAGGAATACCAACGTCGCAAATCCCCAGGATCAGATCTATCCAACTCAGAGACCGGTCCAGAACCAAGGTTACCCACAACAAGGTTATTTGAACCGTCCCAACTACCAGACTCAGAACTACCAGACCAGACCACCAGGGTTCCAAACTTCTCAGCCTATGCAGAAACAGACATAAGGCAATGCTGCACCGGTATTCTCGAAGAGAAGGCTAACGCCATGCTTCACCAACTGATTGACGGTCAAACCAAGAACAACATTGATTTTGCTACCTTTAAGAAGGAGATCAATGTTGCACCGGTAGCTCTTCAGTGAATGTTATGAGCTCTCGTGTAACTCAGGAACGGGACAGCTGGACGAGTCAGAGCGTAATAGGAAGCAACGAAGTGGATCCACCAATTTCTACCAACAACCTCTTGCAAGAGAATTTAGCAGAGAGAGTTTGGACCATGGAGGGTCAGACTTTCTTTGATCAGGCTACCATTGCCGGACTCATGGACCGAGTAAAGAAGCTCGAGTCCAACTTCCACAACCTCTGATTCCGCCTTCACAACGTCAAGCTCAGTGACGATAAACAAGCTCACTTGGGAGGAAATCCCATGTCTATCCCTCTATATATATGCAATTTCAATTTTTATCTTATGTTTTAATGAAGTATGAACTTATGGCTGGTCAAAATTATTCAATTTTCAGGTACTAAGCGATTAAAACTGGAGAAACGATGAAGGAAAAGAGGAAATCCCGGCCGAAGCATCTGGATCGGCCAACTGAATCGACTAGATCTGGCCGATCCAGACAAAAAGAGTGAGCAGATCGGCCAACTGGATCGAGCAGTGTTGGCCGATCCATAACCAACTTTCAGGGTTTTAAGTTTGGCTCGGGTTTTAAGTTGAAAAATCAGATTTTTTTTTGTTTCTCCTTCCTTCTTATTCCTCCTCGTGTGATTTTTAACCTCTTTCTCTCAAATTTTCAATCCTTGATTTTAGCTTCAAATCTTGATCGTTCTTCTTGATTCTTGTTGTTATACTTTGGATTTTGCTTCATTTACAAGCTTGCATCACCATTTCTCTCTTCGAACACCAAATGTTTGAGCTCTTGAAACTCCATTTTCGTGGGTACTATTCACATGAGGAAGAAATTGAATTTTTGGAGCATTTTAGGTTGTGATTAGTTTACCTAGAGCTTAGTAAACCTTTGTTATGGTAACTGTTGATGATTCTCTTGCTTGAAAGACCCTTATGCCATGAAATTTGAGATTTTGAAATTTTAGGGTTCTTGAATTCTTGAGAATTTGAAGAAGAGATTTTGATTAATTTTGTTTGTCTTGTTGTGATGAATTGAAAAATTTCTTGCTTGATTCTACTTGTGCTAAAATTGGAATATCATGTCTTGATGATTTTTGTGGAATCTTGCTTAAGTGAAATTGTTGAGAATTGGTGGTTAAAAAAGAAAATTGAACCATTTTGTTGACTTTTTGGGACTTGCTTGACTTGTTCTTGAACAAAGGGCTTAATTGTTTATAAATCTCTTGGATTGATTTAGAATTAATGAATTCTTGTGTCTCGACTATCTTTTTTATAGGTACAAACATGTCAAGCTCAAGGATATCCGCCAAAGACAAAGGAAAATGGATTGCTACTGGGCCGCCGGAAAAGAAGAGGAACCGAGCGGAACCTCCACCTCCTGAACTGTCCAATTTCTTTCCACCACCGCGCCTAAGCATGAATCCTGTCAACAAGACGGGAAAACCAACAAAGATAGGTCTCTACCATGCTCTCATGGAATGCAAGTTTGCTCCATCTGTCTTGCCAGATACAACTATGTTGGATGCTCTGGGTATAGAGGGCGATGTTAGACAGATTCTAAGGGGAATGGACTTAGAGTCAATCTTGAGTTTGCACCGTCCAGGGTTCTGGGAACCAACATGTGCATTTATCGCCTCGCTGAAGGTATCTTTTCAAGAAGATAACTTGTGGAAGATGCAGCCGACGAATATATAGAATTCACGGGTTGGGATGATGTATTGCGCCGGGTTACATTCACTCAGATCGTAGAAGTTTTTGGGTTTGCCAATGAAGGAGTACTGTCTTGTCCAATCCAACCCGAAGAATGCGATATCGTTTGGAAGACCATTGGGTCTAAGGGGTTTGTGAAAGGGAAGGTCAAATGTTCACTTATACGACATCCCGCACCAGTCCATTATATACTGATGCTTAAAGCAGAAAACTAAATTTGTTTCCCTTTTATACATACAAATTTTTTAATTTTTGCGATTGATGCCCCTAAATTTTCGATTTTAATATGATGCCATAAATTGAGTGCTTTAAAAAATCACCTCAGGTCCGGGCCTGCGCACCACGGTATGTGCAGAAGATCATCACGCACTCTTTCCGAGCAAGACGTGAAGCAGGGGGTGTTAGTGAAAACGAGATTACTTACCTGAGTCATGGACTCTACCCCGTACTTCGCGCATTCTGTGCCAACGATGCGTTATTTCCAGGATTGGAAGATGCAAAGATCAGCCCGGTGAAGCTTCTTTGCCCTAGGTTTGTCGACTTGCAGAAATGGGGATGAACGAGATCTGATCATAGGCCCGAGCTTAGCATTGGGAGTTTTGTTACTCCTATCTTGGAACTTGTTGGAGTTCCTTTGCCACAGGACGACGAGGGCGTCCAACCCAGGCGGATGGATGCCAAGTATCTCAGAAAGATACAGTTTATGGGAGGCATGATCAGGGAGAAGTATCTCAGAAAGATACAAATTCTCATCTAATGGACAAGACCGTTACGTTTTGCTTCCCAACACAACGATCACCACATTTGAAACCCCAACAAACATTGTCTTCAACCCAGGCCAACAACACATTCTCGATCCCCTTTGTCCAGATTCTGAGATTTGTGCTGAGGGAACTGATAGAGAAGAGCAGCCAGCTGATCCATCCCTTGCCGCAGCTTACCACAGTGAGCACCCTTCCACAGTCTGTGGAAGTGGGCGCTATCTAACTCCACCCGCATCGATCCCAATCAAGAAGGGACCTGTCTAAGACCTCTATCTGGAAAACCACAGACTTATTCGGGGGAATCTCTTTCGGGACTGAGTAATCAGGAAGTTAGTGGCAGAGGTGAAGAANTCGGGACTGAGTAATCAGGAAGTTAGTGGCAGAGGTGAAGAAAGGGAAAAAGGA
>OVAU01001071.1:0-15410 GCA_900406315.1 Biscutella laevigata subsp. laevigata
TTTTAAGTAGATAAACTCTGTTTTAATAGAATAGATATAAAAATTCGCACATTGCTAAATCACTTCAAATCCAATCCAAAAAAGCTTTCACACCTCTCTCTTTTCTCATTCAAGTCTTTTTAAAAATGGAAGATCACGAGAGAAACTTAAACTCTACAACTCATGAAGAAGACTATGATGTACGGAAAGGTCCATGGACCGAGGAAGAAGATGCAATACTCGTCAACTTTGTCTCTATCCATGGTGATGCTCGTTGGAACCACATCGCTCGTTCCTCTGGTAACATCAACACATCAATCTCTAGACATCGTCATTGTAAAGAACTATATAATATATATGCTTATGATGATTGGCAATGGCTTCCCTTCACAAGTTCTACTAGGAAAGATGTTTTGGAACTTTACCACTGGGTAAGTTCCTTATCTTAAAACTCTTTTTGGAGCATTTCGTTCTTTCTAATGCCATACCTTTGATATCTATATCTTCACAGGTTAGAGTGGTAAATGATGTTCCACCAACATGTATAGCTTTAAACCATCTCTAAAATCGTTTTTATGAGTGAAATTCAGCTGAAAGACGAGTCAAGAAGGAACAAAAGCGCAAGGTGGTGCAGATAAGAGTCTGCTCTTCTTTTTCAGATATGAAAATTCTCATCATATATAGAAAAATCTAAACCTAAATATGAATTAGAATTATGTTTGTGAATCGTACAGGGCCCTGGAAGACAATCATCTGCTCATAAGCGTCCCAGAAAGATGAAAGCCTCTCATCTCTAAAATTCATGTGTAAACGCACTCCATTGTTTTCATCCTTTGTTACACACATTATTATTATTAAAGCTCGATATTTTCCAGAAACATCAATACTTGAAGCTAAGAAACGAGCAAAAGATTCTTTTATTTGGACATCGTTGCTTCATGGTCGAAACCTATTAAAAGCGGGAATGCGGTTTATTATTGGGAACGGAAATGCAGTACGACTTTGGGAAGATCCTTGGCTTCCAACTCAACCTTCACGCCCTCCACGACCTATGGTTAACAATGTGAATTCATTTCTGGTACGTGAACTTATGCACCATAATGTCAACCGTTGGGATGAAGAGAAAATAAGATCACTGATACACCCAGATGATGTAGAGTTGATACTTAAAATCCATTTAGCTACGGGAGTTGAAAGAGATTATTATGGTTGGAACTATACTCCTACAGGGATTTATACAGTGAAGTCAGCTTATTGGTTAGCTACTCATCTTGAGCAGGTTCTGATATTACCTCCTTCTGGTAATACTCAGTTAAAAAAGGCCATTTGGAAAATCAAAACAATGCCAAAAATTAAACACTATCTGTGGAAAATCTTATCTGCATCACTACCAGTGGGAGCAAACCTTCTCCGACATCATGTTCCGGTCAATCCTGTGTGTCCAAGATGTGCTCAAGCAGAGGAAACTTCAAAACATCTATTATTTGAGTGTCCGTTTCCAATACAAGTTTGGCGTGCTTCACGATTGCCTCTTCATCAACTAGCATTACCAACATTCTCCTTAGATGATTCATTTAAATCCATATTAAGGTTAATGGCAGACACCAATATTTCAGAGTTTTTACGACATCTTCCTATGTGGATATTATGGCGTCTTTGGAAAAGTCGTAATCTTATGGTTTTTCAAAATAAGATGCTCTCTTGGAGGGAAACTTTGGACCAAGCGGAAAATGATACTACAGAATGGATAGCGCAAGTGATAAGTACAAATCCTTTGTCGGCTTCTACTCCTATAGGTGCTAGACCGTCTAACCAAAGGACAATGTTTACATGGACTGGACCACAAAAAGATTGGTTAAAATGCAACTTTGATGCGAGTTATGTTGATTACCATTCATGTTCAACAGCGGGTTGGTTAATCAGAGACGACGGAGGAATTTACATTGGAGCGGGACAAGCAGTTGGTTCCATTACTCTATCTCCTCTAGAAAGTGAATTTCAAGCCCTACTTTTTGCTATGCAAGGATGTTGGAGTAAGGGACATCGACAAGTCATCTTTGAAGGAGACTGCAAGGTACAAATGGACATTCTAACAGGGACCCGACTATCGTTTGATATGCATAATTGGGTTCGAGATATAGAATTCTGGAAGTCAAAGTTTGAGGCCGTTGAATTTAACTGGGTTCCAAGATCGTCTAATTCTCCCGCCCATATATTAGCTTCAAAGATTAGAAATTCTAATGACCTATATCTGTATCATTCGTTAATTCCCCGTTGTATCACACAGTCTTTATCGGCTGACTACTATGGATCTTCTCATTAATAAAGTTTTTTTTGTGACAAAAAAAAAAAAAAACAAAAACAAAATATGTGTAGTTGATCAAATATTCCATTATTAATGATTTTATAATTCCTCATTTTATGATCATTATAACTTCTTAACATATAATTTGTAAAATTCACTTTGTCTTATAATTTAATTTTGTTACATTTTATTTATAAATTATTTCTAATAATTTATTTTGTCTTTTCTTAGTCGAAATATTTTATTGAATCTTATTTAGAAATTATCATTTTACAATCATAATAACCTCTGATACATATTATTTCCAAATATTTCATTTTTTATCTGACATTAGTTATCTAAATTAAAATATTTAAATAATTTATAACTTCTTAAATTTTCAGTTTTTACATTATATCATATCATAATTTTCATAAATTATTCTGTTATAGAAATTTATCTATCTTTTATAAATGATTATCTCTTTAAGTTGGTTTGGAATTTTCTTAATTTTATTATTAAATTTTGTACTTTCCATTGTGATTTTTAATGTATATCCATTAAAGTATTGAAAAATATAGTTGAATCTCTATACACCTATAGCTAGCAAAATAAAACAAACATAATTATAAAAAATTAAATATATGAATACTAAAATTAGTAAATTTAAAACTTTTTTTTATCTTTATTAGAAAATAGGGCGACGATTTGAATTGGAAAAAAAAAGGCGACGATTTGAACATTGTGGGCTCGTTACTTTAGGCCCAAATACATTCTAATCAATTTCTTTTTCTTTTTTAATTGCGAAATGAAAAAGATAATGCATACATGACGTCTCTGGTCCTACATAAATGTCAATGAGCTGCTTCAGACTTCGTGTGACTTTTGAGTTTTTCTCATTTGCCGTTTTAAGGGTGAAAAGTGAGAAATTAAGGCGCGGTTTTTTCTTCGTTTTAGGGTTTTAACTACACTCAGTGTAAATGTCGAGCAAGCTTGCCAAAGACTCTCAAGTGGAAGTCACTTCCGACGAAGACGGATTTAGAGGGGCTTGGTACAGTGCGATTCTCTTGGATAATCCTACCAAATCAACACGCATAAAGCTTCATGTTCGTTACATGACGTTGCTCGACAAAGACGCTTCTTCCCCTCTGATCGAAACCGTAGACCAGGCCTTCATTCGACCTGTTCCGCCGGAGGATCTATACGCCGGTGTTGTTTTGGTGGAAGGATTGGAGGTCGACGCTGATTATAAAGACGGATGGTGGACTGGTGTGCTGATTAAGAAAATTGAAGACAGTAACAAGCATTTGGTTTACTTCGATTCTCCTCCAGATGTCATCGAGTTCGACGCTAAGCTATTGAGACCTCATCTTCACTGGACCGGTTGGAAATGGACCCTACCAGATATTGTGGTACGAGCTTGATTTTAATCCTAATAGTTTTTTTTTTAATCTGGTGCTTTCTCTGTTTTATTGGTTGCATGTTATAGTGGTTCAACTATTATAGGTCCTTTTTCTCGATTTTGTTGCTTCATTTGTTTATAATATTCTTGCATGTTGATGTGGTTGAAATGTTTAAAGGTTATTAGCTTTGTTGCTGAATCGTAGAGTATACTTTTTAACTTCTGCACTTGTTGTGTCTTTGAAGGAAGTGGATAAGTCCATGTTTAGCGCTGGGACAATGGTGGAAGTGAGTTCTGCCACAGATAAGGCTGGAGTTTCGTGGTGCCCTGTAATGATGATTAAAGAGATCGAAGTAAATAATGAGAAGAAATTCGTTGTGAAGGACTGTAATGAGCATTTGAGTTGTAATGGTGATGAGGCAAGAGAAAACACGATTGTTGATGCATGCCGTGTTAGACCCACACCGCCTCCTTTTTCGTGTGAATCTTATACATTGTTGGAATGTGTTGAGGCGTTTCGTGGTGGTTCTGGATGGCGTCGAGGGTTGGTGAGAGGAATTCTCTCCGAAAAAATTTACAGGATTAGTATAGAGGCCACAAAGGAGGAATCCGAGTATAAACACTCGGATCTTAGGCCTCTTAAGGTGTGGGAAGATGGGGTTTGGCATGATGGACCAAAGGTATTGATTTCTGTCAGTTTTTGTTTATTGGTATTTAAACTGAAGTTGTTTGTGTTCTTTCCAATTTCAGAGAAGTCCTAGTAAAGAAAATCCTTCCTGCATCATAAAAAACAAGTTAATGCGCTCTTCTCCTAATGCTAAGCCAATGACTCCTAAAAGACTCACAAAGGATGTGAGAGGATCTCTGAATCCTGAGGAAAATGACGAGACACGCACTAAAGCTTACAGTGTAGCTGTGAGTTAGACACTCAGCTTATTGCGTTTGCTTAAGACATGTCTTTGATGTTGGTTTTCACAAATTGTGTTCCCTGACAAATAGGCCACTGGAGAATTGACAAAGAAGAGGGCCACTGCTTTGATGAATGATGAAATAAATTCGTTCACAACCCCACAAGTAACAGCAATAGGTACATATAATCTTCTTTAGTTCCTTCTTCAGTTTAAGTTATGCATCAAAGAACATTTGATCTATAATGCCAATGTTTTTCCAGCGGTTGAATCAATTTCACCCGTGACCCCGTCTCCTGTCATAACTGCAACATCATTGAGACAAAAAGAACCTGAAACTGAAGGACATAAATCCCGGGAGAAGAACGCTGAGCCTATCAAGAATCAGAATGGTTTGGGAAAGGGTTCAACCGGACAGAAGGTGAAATTAGTTTTTCGTTTAAAGCATACTCATTCTCGCTTGTACGAGATGATTGTTATCTTTGAAACAATGGTTTTACAGTTACACTCTTTATGCAGATGCTTGGGAAAAATAGCAAGGATTCGACTAGGAAAAGGAAAAGAGAAGAAATCCACAATTCATGCATGAAAGAAACTTGTATGTCTAAATCTGCATTAACCCTATTGATATTAGTTTTGGTATCTATGTTTCTTACTTGATATTTAATCATATCATTGGTAATTTGTAGATGAGACTTGTACTGGTTCAAAGGCTGAGATCAATGGTACAAGTCAAAATATCTGCGCTGATGTTGATGATGACCGACCTCTCTCGGCTGTGATAGGAAATTCATCTCCTGGTTCGATTAAAATTTGCATTATACTACAACAGTTTCTTTTCAAAGCAGGCTCGATGCATCTTTTTTTTGGAAAATTTGCAAATAGTAATATACTAAAGTAATTTATGTTCTTTTTTTGTATGATCTATCCAGAGCTATCCTCTGATCAGAGTCCGAATGTGGTGTATAATATTGCTATTGCTGCCACTGATGTTAACGAAACACCAGCAGCAAACGATACGCTTATGGTTTTGCCTTTCGTGAAGAAGTCACTATTTTGGAAGAAGTATGAAACAAAAGAAGAGTACAGTATATTGCCACAGAGTCCTCATTTTAGCCCATTGGTCGAGGCTAGAGAAGATTTCCGCGAATTTTCGGCAATTGGTATGATGGTGACATTCTATGAGTTACTAGAGGAGGTCAAAGATCTGCAGCTCGATGTTCCCTCGAGCAAACTAAGTAGCCTCAGTAGCTCTTTTGCTGAGCTAGAGAAGCACGGTTTTGATGTTGCAATGCCTCAGTCACGGATCAGCAAAGTGTTGTCTCTCCAAGATGAGCTAGCAAAGAAAGTGGTGAAAAGGAAATGTCTAGAGAAGAAGCTTGAAGCTGAGAAAAGCGAAAGGCACAAGTTTGAAGAAGAAATGGCTGAGATAGAAGGAAGAATTCAGGAGTTGAAGAGACAAGAAGCGGTTGCGAAAGAGAAGAAGGAAGCGGCGGACAAGAGGATAGGTGAACTGAAATCAAGCGCAGAAACCATTGATGAAGAGATGGAAGATGTGGAGCTTGAGTTTAACACAACTGTGTCAGCTCCATGGTAATAATAATTTAGAAGTAAAGGAGACTACAAATGAACTAGTTTTAAGGGTAGATGTAAGTAAAAAAATTAAGGTTAGATCTTTAGAACCGTATGGGTGTTTATTGTTGATGATGAGGTTCTAAGTTGACTAGTCCTTTTGGTTAAGATTAACTAGAAAATGATATTTTGTAGATCTTATGATGATCATCAGGACCTAACTATGTTTTGTGATTTTATTTATCTATGCTGATGAGTCAGAGAGACTCGTCTAAGTTATCATTCTTGCTATCAACCAACTCGTATCTTAGATCAATTCCAAAACACTCACAAAGAAGCAAACTTGTGAAAACAATCCGAGTGCAGCTTCGAACAAGCTAGTTAAGTAGGTCTATGTATCTTGAGAAATTGTAGCTCAAAACTATAACAAATTGTAGCTCAAAACTATAACGAGTGGGTATAGCTCAAAACTATAACAAATTGTAGCTCAAAACTATAACGAGTGGGTGGATTTTGTATTTTGCGAAATAATATTGATTTGTGGATAATATTCTATAAGGAATTAGATTGCAAAATTTTGTATTTTGCAAAATAATATTGATTTGTGGGTAATATTCTATAAAAAATTTAGATATTTTGTACAATTTTATAAAATTTTAGTTTGGCAAATTATATTAATATAATGGATAATAGTCCAAATTTTGTAAAATGATAAAATTTTGTATTTTAAGAAATTATGATGATTTTGTGGATAACCGAACATATAAAACTAGGGGATTTTAGAAAAAGTTATAATTTTTTATCCTGCGGAGTTATGTCTATTTGCTGGATATTTCATAAAAATAAAAAGATTTGTAAAATATTAGAATTTTGGAAAATTTTAATGATTTGGTGGATAACATTTCAAAAAAACTAAGAGATTTTTAAAAAACATATAATCTTTATTTTGCGAAATTATGTCTATTGGATGGATAATAAGTCCACAAATACCAAGAAATTTTATTTGACTCTAAATTTTTTTGTTTTGGTAAATTATGTTTATTTAGTGGATAATAATCCATAAAAACCTAGAGATTTATAAACATACTAGAATTTCGTATTTTGGAAAATTATGCTGATTATTAGATAATAGACCACATAAATTGATAGATTTTGTAAAAAAACTAGAATTTGTAATTTGAGAGAATATGTTGATTTCGTGATAATAGTTTATAAAATTTTAGAGATTTTATAAAATGTTAGAATTTTGTGTTTTGAGAAATTGGATGATTTCATGGATAATAGTCCATAAAAATAAAAAGTTGGGTAAAATGTTAAACTTTGTATTTTAAGAAATTATGTTTATATAGTGGATAATGACAGATTTTGAAAATAATAGATTTTCTATTTTAGGAAATTATGTTGATATGATGGATAATAGTCCATAAAACTTAGAGATTTTGTAAAATGCTATCATTTTTATATTTTGAGAAATTGTGTTGATTTTATGGATACGAGTCCATAAAAATTGATAGATTTTTTAAAATGCTAGAATTTTATATTTTGGGAAACTATGTTTATTTGGTGGATAATAATTCACACAAAATAAGAGATTTTGTAAAATGTTAGAATTCATAATTTAGGGAAATTTTATGATTTGGTGGATAATCATCTCTTAGTCTACTAAAACTAAGAGATTTTTTTTTTTAAACTAGAATTTTGTATATTGCAAAGTTATATTCATTTGATAGATAATAAAGTCCATAAAAACCTAGAGATTTTGCAAAACTTTAGTTTTTAAAAAAAAATATCATAACTTATGTTTAAATAGTGGATAATACTTAACTTTTCTAAAACGCTAGAGTTTTGTATTTTGAGAAATTATGTTGATTTACAGGAAAATAGTCCACAAAAACTGAGAGATTATGTAAAACACTAGAATTTTATATTTTGCTAAATTATGTTAATTTGATTGATAATTGTCCACAAAAACCCGAGTTATTTTATAAAATGCTAGAATATCTCCAAAACTGAGATATTTTATAAAATGCTAGAATTTTGAATTTTGAGATACTATTATTATTTGATAGATAACAGCCCATAAAATGAAATATTTTGTATAATGTTAGATTTTTTGTATTTTGAAAAATTATGTTAGAATTATGTATTTTGAGAAATTGTGTTGATTTGGTGGATAATAGTCCATAAAACTTAAAGATTTTGTAAAACGTATAATTTTATACTTTGGAAAATTATGTTTTTTTATTGATGATGGTTCATAAAAATTGAGAGACTTTATTAAATGCTAGAATTTTTATTTTGGGAAACTATGATCATTTGTTGGATAATATTTCACTAAAACTAAAAGATTTTGTAAAATGTTTGAATTTAGGATTTTGGAAAATTATAATTATTTGGTGGATAATATTCCACAAAAAATCCATGTAAATCATAACATTTCGGTTGAGGTCGATCCCAGGATCACCACAATCGACCAACTTTGATTTAATAAATGGGTTTCGTTGACAAAAAAAAAAAAAATATTCCACAAAAACTAAGAGCTTTTTTAAAATGCTAGATTTTATATATTACGAAACTATGATGACTTGATAGATAATAATAGTTTATAAACCTATAGATTTTGTAAATTTTGTTTTTTTGTTAATATTTTGAAATAGTAGATAATAGTCGACAAAAACTGAGAGGTTTTGTATAACGATAGAATTTTTTTATTTTGGAAAATTTTGTTGATTTACTAGATAATAGCCCACAAAAACCGAGAGCTTATTGACAACTCTAGAATTTTGTACTTTGAAAAATTATGTTGATAATAGTCCCTAAAATAAAAGATTTTATAAAATGCTAAAGTTTATACGTTTAGAAATTGTGTTCATCTAGTAGAAAGTTGTCCACAAAATTGAGAGATTTTGTAAAATGATAAAATTTGTATTTGGAAAAAATATATTTATTTGGTGGTTGATAATCTATAGAATTGATAGATTTTGTAAAATGCTATAGTTTTGCAATTATGGTTATTTGGTGGATAGTGGTCAATAGAAATAAAATATTTTGTAAAATGATAGTTTTTTTATATTTTAGAAACTTATGTTCACTTAGTGGATGATTGTCCAAAAATTAAGAGATTTTGTAAAATAGTAGAATATGTATTTTGGAAAATTATGTTAGTTAATAAAACTATTAGATTTTGAAAATTGTTAGAATTTTGTGTGTTTGAGAAATTTTGATCCTTTATGGATAATCGTCCATAAAAAATGAAAGATTTTTAAAAATGCTAGAATCTTGTATTATAGAAAATGATAGATTTCAAAATCTGTGAAATTATAATAGTTTGTTGAATAATAGTCGACAAAAACTAAGAAATTTTAGAAAACGAAATTATGTTCGTTTGATGGATAATTGTGAATATTCCATAAAACTTACATATTTTTTAAAAAAATAAAAAGAAATATATTGAAAAACTATGTTGATTTAGTAAACACAAAGGTTTTGTAATACGTTAAAATTTATACTTTAAAGAATTATATTGCTTAAGTGATTAATAATTCATAAAATTGATAAATTCTATAAAAAACTTAGAATTTTGTAATTTGAAATATAAAATTATGCGGTGGATAACATTGCATAAAAATGGGGTGATTTTATAAAAAGTTTGCCAAGGATTGCATTCATGTTTGGAGCTCGGAGACAACATTTAGAGTAATGCAAAAAGATTCTACCGAAAGCAAATATCGAACATAAGCTTATGCAAAACAACAGGGCAAAGCAAGTATCCAACTCTTAGAAAGCTTCTTCTTGTCCAAGTGATTAGCAGAGATTGGATTCTCCTCACTTTTGATTCTTGCTCTCGTCCTTTTTCCTCCCTCTGTTCTTATAAAGCTTCTCGAGGGCTCGTTTTGCCCCACAGTTGGGGAAGTTGGAAAGATCATAGTAGTGTGGTGCAACATCTACTAACCTGTATTCAAGTAAAGATGGTTGGTTTATACAATTCTTTTAATTGTTCGGACGACAAAAAAACGAAGATATAACAGGAAAACTAACCATTCACCACGGATATCTGTAACAGTGCGAATGAAATTCTTAGTAGTCAAGACATATTCATTGTAAATCACCCACTCCGGTTTGTGATCCAGGCCATTGGATGGATGCAACTGAACCACCTGCCACCACAATTTACAATCGGACCATCATACATATTCTATAAGGAGTCTTTCAATAATGCAAAGAGGAGACATACTTGTTTATCTTTGACGGTCAAGTACTGGTCAGGGCGTTCTTGGTGTGCAACTTGCATGAAATAACCAGCAAGCATGGCCTTTCTTATGTTGATATAGTAGCCACGGCTGTTGAAATCAGTGCTGCACATCTTTAGATTAAACCTCGACATTATCCGCACTAGCTGCTGCCTTACATTGTCTGCAGACTTCATTGCTCTGCTATTGATAAAGTTCTCGAAACACCAGTTTGAGTCTTCATCTGTGAGAATTCAAGTGACCAAATTAAGTGCGGCCCATTTCTTTCCTTAAGTAACTATAAGTAAAAAGTAAAGGATAACTCACTGTTTTGCTTATAGGCATGGTACACGTTTAGCAGCGTGAGGTGATCTCCATCAATGTGCTCAAACCTAGCTTTAGCTTCATCTGCTGCTTTTTGAGCCTCTCTAGGCCGGTTAAAGCAGCTTGGTACTAGAGAAATAATTGGTTTTATAACAGAATAGGCCCATGGAAGAGGTCAGCAGATGCATAGAGGCGATAGACGATACCATTTGCTTGAGAGAATACTGAGAAACTGCAACTAGATGCATCAGCACTTATTTAGATATCCCCAGCCATTGACATGGAGAACCCAAACTAGTGAGCTGTTTTTGACAACCTAATTCTATGATTCAAGTCAAATGGCAAACACAAACACATGAATTTCTTCACGGAGATGCACGGCATGCTTTTATGCAGGTATCATATGACATGCTTATAGATGAATTTTCATGCAGAGAGACTATTCCCGGAAATGGAAGAGAAACATAGTATGTTCATGTAAACAGACATGTAAAATCAACATTGGAGAAATAAAAAACTAATTACGAAATGGGGTACCTGATAACATTGCAGAAACCGAGAGAATCTCATTTGAACAGTTGAATTTAGGACTGGCTATGAGCATCTTTGACATTTGTGGATCCAGGGGAAATTCACTCATTATTTCACCTGTCTTCGTCAAGTTACCTTCATCATCCAATGCTCCAAGATAATTCAAAACCTCCAAGGCCCGCATAAGTGTCTCAGGAGCCGGGGGATCCATGAAATCAAAGTGCACCAAGTCATCTATACCCAACTTTTTCAGCGTCAAGACAGTATTTGCAAGGTTTGATCTCAGTATCTCAGGATATGTCTGCGCCTGGAGGTCATTGTTGAAACTCTTTTCTGTGTAAAGCCGGTAACATTTACCAGGCCGGGTTCTACCAGCGCGACCAGATCTCTGGTGAGCACTTGCCTTAGATATTGGGGAGACCAACAATGACTCAACACGAATCCGTGGGTTGTATATTTTCTGCTTAGAGAAACCAGGGTCAATAACATAAACAATCCCATCAATGGTTAAAGATGTTTCAGCAATGTTGGTTGAGACAACAATCTTTCTCCCAACAGGACCACCTTCAGTTAAGGGCTTTGGAGCAGGGTCGAAAATCTTCTGCTGCATTGCAGGTGGAAGAGTAGAATACAAAGGCACAACTTTGACAGGCCCCACTTGATCTCCAAGATTACTGACCTCTTTATTGATTTTACGGCAGGCATCTTCTATCTCCTCCTCCCCAGTTAAGAAAACAAGAATATCTCCAGGCGCCTCGCTCATATGTATCTGAACAACGGTCCTTATAGAAGCCTCAAGATAGTCCCTCTCGGGTTCCTGTGTATAGAAGATCTCAACTGGATGAAGCCTCCCAGGGACTTTCATAAGAGGAGCACCGCTAAAATATTCCTGAAACTTTTCGGCTTCTAAGGTTGCACTCATCACAACTAGCTTAAGATCAGGTCTATTCTTCAAAACCTCTTTCAGGAGACCAAACAGCACATCCGTGGCCAGAGTTCTTTCATGAGCTTCATCAAGGATGATAACTCTGTATCTCTCTAAAAGCGGATCCGCCATTGCCTCTCTCAACAGCATACCATCAGTCATATACCTGTGATTGTGAGAAAGAAAGGAGATGATCAGATGACAACATAAAAATTAAGATACCAAAAGAAAAGGGCAAACACTCACTTAAGCACAGTACGAGGGCTAGTACAGTCCTCAAAACGGATGCTGTAGCCGACTTCTTCTCCAATGGTTACATCCATTTCATCAGCAACACGACGAGACACAGACATGGCAGCGACTCTACGAGGCTGCGTGCAACCAACCAAACATTTCTTACCCTTATCAGAGTTATCAGCCTCCACGGCATCTAAAACAAACTGTGGAATCTGTACAAAAAAAAAACAGCCAGATTCATGTTCTAGACAACGAAGAACGATGTGCTCAAATTGAGAGAAAAAATAGCGCTGAAAATTCACCTGAGTAGTTTTACCACTCCCAGTTTCACCGACAAGAATCAGCGTCTGATGAGAGTTCAAAGTCCGGAGAAACTCATCTTTCTGAATCCAAACCGGAAGATCTCTCCTCTTCTCGAGAATCTCGAAATACCTCTGCGAATACGCCTTTCCATTCCATTTGTTGATCAGATCGCTGACACCAAAACCGTCGGATTCGGTGTTCTTCTCCGAGAGCGATAGATCTTCCATGACATCGAGCAAACTCTCCGTACGACTGTAGAAAAAGGATATTTAGGTTTTGTGGCGCGATTTTTTTTCTTGGGCTCTAAGAAGGCCCGTTAATGTGGCTTGGCCCATTTCACCCCTTTTTATGTTTTTGAGTCTTGACTTTAAAAGCTTAATGGATCCTGTATAAAATATTTTTTACTATTAAAAGTATTTTCTTTTCTCTCCTATAAGATATGATTGTGGGAATTTGAACTATTTAGATCGGGCGGTAAAAAAATATTATTTCAGAAAATTATATTTATTTGAAAATATATATTTGAACAAAAACTAAGAAATTTTTACTAAACCATAAAATTTTATATTAGGTAATTATGTTATTTTGGTGGATAGTCTACAGAAAATAAAAACCTTTTCAAAACGCTAAAATTTTATTTTTTGAAAGTTATGCTCGTATGTGGATAATAGTTCACAGAAATTAAGTTTTTTGACAAAAATATGAATCTTGTATTTCAGAAAATTATGTTTATTTGGTGCATAACAATTCATAGTAACTCGGAGATTTTGTAAAACGCTATAAATTTTTATTTTATGAATTTATGCTCATTTTGTGGATAATAGTACACAAAAAGAAAGAGATTTTTTACAATGCTATAATTTTGTGTTTTGAAAAATTATGTTCATTTGGTGGATTATAATCCATCAAAATTTAGAGATTTTGTAAAATATAGAATTTTGTATTTAATAAGTTATCTTAAATTTGTGGATAAATATTCCATAGAAACTTAGATATTTTATAAAACAATCAAAATTTTGAGACTTTGGAAAGTTATACCCGTGGATAATAATCCATAATAACGGATTTTTTTGGAAATGATATATTTTAATGTTTTAGAATATTATATTAATTGATCCGATAATAATCCACTAGAATTCAGAGATTTAGCAAAATGTGGAATTTTTTATTAAGAGAGTTATCCTAAATTGATGGATGATAGTCCACAGAAACTTATAGATTTTGTAAAACGTTGTAATTGAAAAAATTATGTTAATTTAGTGGATAATAGTTAAATTTTGAAACGATAAATTTTTATATTTTAAAATTATGTTTATTTGATGGTTAATAATCTAAAAAACCTGAGAAAATTATTAGTTTTTCGTAAATGAAGTTTTACTCGTTTAGAACTCGAGGTAATTAGTAAAGTTAATTTCTTCGAAAATCAAATCGTTTGATAAACATGTATGTCATTGCACTCTAGCGGCTTTAAAATCTTAATGAATCAAGTATGAAATGTGTTATGAGCATAACCTTAGAGACCTCAAAGGTTGCAAGTTTTGAAATCCTTCAAATGGTCTGTATGAGTTTTGTCTTTTTATCCATTTACTTTATAAGCCATCAAGAGTTTTAGGTACTTTTGCTTTCGGTTGCAGTCGTGGCGCTTTGTTTGGGACAATGATGATGATGACCTTCGGTTTGAGATTATAACTCACCGTAAAGGTCAATACAGACATACTAAAAGCCAATGGCATTGCTATGCACTCACTAGACAAACAAACAAAAAGACAATAAAGTAATACTGCCTCATAACATTGTGTTTCTTGCTTCATTGTCCTATTGAGCGTTTTCTCACTCACACACATGGCTACAAAAGCAACATAAAGTAGATTTGCTTGGTAACTTGTTTCTTTACTTTTTTACTTTTTGTTTATTTATCATGTATTTTTTTTTTAACTTTCTAAAACAATATATTGACTTCGGGATTACACAAACTTTGATTTTATTTGTTACGTTCACAAACACTAAAATTATTTGCCAAATTGGTGTCGAGCATTGGATACGGTTCAATGGTTTTTTAAGGCAAAACAAAAAAGGGGACTACATTAGCGTTTTACATTTAAACTAGATTTTTGACCCACATTATATGTGGGATGAAACTATATTTTATTGTATTTTTTGAATAATTTCTCTTATTTATATATAATTCATAATAATTTCACTCATCTAAAAATTGAATTTTATAAAATTATAATATCATATTATTCTGATTTATTTAATATTTTAAATGATAGCTCATCTATTTGATATATATATATATTATTTTAACGTAATATTAGCTTTTATACATTAAATAATTTATATATGTCTTTATAATCTTAACCTTAATGTATAGACAAATATATTCTTTTTATATAAATTATTAAATTATGAATATTTTAAAAATATATAAAAAGTAAATGGGGTATATCATATTTAATACTAATTAAATTTATTGGTAAACATATGAGTAACATATATGAATAATATATATTATATTTATCAGTAAATATATGAGTAACGTATATTAAATTTATCAGTAAATATATGAGTATAAAATTATAATATCGTATTATTCTGATTTATTTAATATTTTAAATGATAGCTCATCTATTTGATATATATATATATATATTATTTTAACGTAATATTAGCTTTTATACATTAAATAATTTATATATATCTTTATAATCTTAAC
>OVAU01001072.1:0-16350 GCA_900406315.1 Biscutella laevigata subsp. laevigata
ATTCGGTTTCGTTGACTTTTAGTTGACTTTGTTTTCTTATTACAATTTATTAGCTTTCAATATGTTTTATTAGTGACAAAGCAATCTCTATTATCTTCCTAGACTTAGTAATTCTCTCTATAGAATTAGTGTGTAATCAAAAGCCCGAAATTAGTTCGATATATCCCGGATACTTATCCAAACCACTATACTACATTTGATCATAAAGATGGTATTTAGTCTTCTTCCTAATCAATAGGATGTAGCGAAAAATCTCTTTATCAACACACCACAACAAAACTCTGTTGTAGAACGAAAGCATCAACATCTGCTGAATGTGGCTCGATCTTTGCTGTTTCAATCGAATGTTCCTTTGCCATATTGGAGTGACTGTGTATTGACTTATGTTTTCTGATTAACAGCCTACCATCACCTTTGCTTGGGGTTATGTCTCCCTTTGAGAAGCTAACTGGTCAAGTTCCAGACTATAGTTCTTTGCGTGCTTTTGGCTCTCTATGTTATGCTTCTACTCTGTTAAAAGATAGAGATAAGTTTACACCTAGAGCTAAGCCGTGTTTCTTGGTTATCCAGTGGGTTTCAAAGGATATAAGGTGCTAGATTTAGAGTCTCGTTCTACCTCGATCACTAGAAACATTGTCTTCCATGAACTTGATTTCCCTTTTAAGACTGATGCTTTTTCTTCAGGTTCTGCTTCTCTGTTCTCTAACAGTATAATGCCTTTACCTGCACCATTGCATCTTTTACCTGTTGACAATGATAGGAATGTAGCAAATGCTGATTCTATTCAACCCTTGCACACGGACTCTGTTGATTCTTTGCATCTTGATGATGATAATATGCATCCTTCTTTAGATTCAGTTGATGATATTGTTAATACTGTAATTGTGCCAACTGCAAATACATCTGACTCTAGTGCCACGACTCAAACTAATATAAATATATTGCAAGACACTGGTGATATGTCTCTACCTATTGGAAGGCCTAAGCGACAATCGAAAGCTCCCAACTACCTTTCCCAATATCACTGTTCTTTACTCACAAAATCGCCAATTCCTCTTTTTCCTTCCAACACCAAACATACCACTTCTTATCCAATATCAGTTGTTCTCTCTTATGACAGACTAACTCCTCTTTATCATTCTCATGTTCTTTCATATTCTCTTGAGACAAAACCTTCCTCTTTTAAACAAGCTATGACATCTCCTCGGTGGAAAGAGGCTTGTGAGGCAGAGTTGCAGGCCTTGGAGGACAATGGAACATGGACTATTGAATCTCTACCAGCTAACAAGCATGTGATTGGTTGTAAGTGGGTTTTTACAATTAAATACAATGCAGATGGCACGATTGAACACTATAAAGCACGTTTGGTGGCAAAAGGGTACACATAACAAGAAGGTGTGGACTACATTGATACTTTTTCACCCGTTGCTAAGCTTACAAGTGAAAAGCTTCTTCTTGCTCTAGCTGCAATCTATGGCTGGCATCTAACTCAATTGGATGTTGCTAATGCCTTTTTACATGGGGAGCTGAAGGAAGAAATCTTCATGAGTTTGCCTCAGGGTTATACGTCATCTAGTTCTATGATACTTCCATCCAATCCTGTTTGAAGGCTGCGTAAATCGCTTTATGGTCTGAAGCAGGCCTCCAGACAATGGTATAATGCATTATCCTCTGTCTTTTTTAGAGCAGGTTTTATTCAATCTCCGGTTGATAATACTCTCTTTGTGAAGACCACTGCAACTTCCCAAGTAGTTGCTTTGCTGTATGTGGACGATATCTTACTCGCAGGCAATGATGCTGCTGTTATTCAACAGTTAAAGGATACTCTTGCAGAGGCTTTCAAGATCAAGGATTTAGGTCTTGCATCCTTTTTTCTGGGGTTAGAAATAGCGAGGTCTTCAAAAGGAATATCTGTCAGTCAGAGGAAATATGCTCTATCTCTTCTTGAAGATACTGGTCTTCTTGGTTGTAAACCATCATCTGTCCCCATGGATCCGACTCTGCACCTCACTACTTCGCTTGGCAAACCTCTCTCTAATCCAACTCCCTACAGAGAACTCATTGGTCGAATGCAGTACATCACGATTACTCGTCCATATATCACTTATGCTATCAATTGCCTTAGTTAGTTTCTCTTTGCACTATCGGATATTCACCTTCAAGCAGCTCATAAAGTCGTTCGTTACATCAAAAACAATCCTGGTCAAGGCTTGATGTTTTATGCTGATTCTGAATTATGCTTGAATGGATTCGTCGATGCTGACTGGGCTGCATGTAAGGAGACTCGTCGTTCAGTCTCAGGTCATTGTATGTTTCTTGGAAGATCTCTTATCTCTTGGAAATCTAAGAAGCAACATGTCATCAGTTAGAGTAGTACAAAAGCATAGTATAAGAGTCTTGCTATTGCCTCATGTGAGCTTGTTTGGTTGAACCAACTGCTAAATGATCTGAATGTTACTCTCACAGGACCTGTAAAGCTTTTATGGGATAGCAAGTTTGCAATTCACTTGGCTACCAATCCAGTCTTCCATGAGCGAACTAAACATGTTGAGATTGACTGATACACAGTCCGTGATCATGTGAAGTCTGGTTTTATTAAAACTATACATGTCTCGAGTGGCAACCAACTCGCTGACTCTTGACAAAACCTTTGCAGCCTGGTCCTTTTCGATCTATGTTGGCTTGTATGTCGTTATCAAGTCTTTATCTTGCTTCATTAGAAGATTCAGACTTGAGAGGGGGGGGCGTCTTAGAGTGTGTGAAGATTCACATTTGGTTTGATCAATTCGTCCGGTTTAATGTATAGTTGGTTTAAGTTCTTTACCCGGTTTGTTCCGGTTCATTCCTCAATTTCTGTTTTCTTATAACGACTTCTGTAATGAACTTTCTCATTACGTTGAATACGAGAATCTTTCTCTTCTTGAGTTTCTCTCGAGCTTGAGCTCATTAATGGCAGAATCAAAAGCTTATTACCCTCATGCACAAACCAAAAGGGTAAGATTTAAAGCACGAGATTCCTAACTTTCAGAGCTGAGAAAAAAGGAGAAAGAAGAGAGAAACCTTTCCATTGATGACAATCCAACAGTCATGAGCATGATTGTGCTCTGAAACTTGTGAAAGAGTTAAGATCTTTGCTTCTTCCCCCATTGTTGTTTCTTCTCTAACCAGATAGCCCACCAAAATCGAAACCTGAGACTGAGATTAAAGCTAAAAAGAGTAGTTGGGTTAGAACTGGTTTGATAAATCCTTTGGAATTCCGGTTTAGTTTGGTTGGGGAATCAGTTTATGAGTTTGGGTGGGTGTGGAAACTGGTTTAGTGAAATTGGATTGTGATATTTTATCTTCTGAATACTCTGTAACTAATTTGCTGCCCTCTAGGATTTTGCCTGCAATGCGGGAAATTATTTTCTAATAAAATACATAAAAATATTATAAATCTTATAACTAACTATTATGATATTATATTTAGTTATATTATGTTTATGAAAAAGAATATTTAAATTAAAACTTTTTTATATCTAGTTATTAAAACTTTAGGTATTAAATATTTATTCAAAATGAAATATTTATGTAAATTGTTTCCTATAGATTTTTTTTCTTTTACGCAATTATCTTGATGTAATTTGAATTTGAGTTTGTCAATATTAAAAAACAAATATGAATGTATAGTAAAAATGACTATCATTATTTAATTAATTTTGTATTCAATATCTTAGTTAGTTGAGTAGCGATATTAAATTTAAATTACCCTAAAAAATAGGAATCTTGTTTGTTAGAAATATAGTAGATATAATTTAAGTATATTTTTGAGATTTGTTTAAATATATTCGTAAAGAATATTCTTATATACATTTCAATTTAATAAATTAAGATGGACATAATAAATAAGAATCACGATTGTTATTGAATTAGTATTATTATTTAATTTTTTATTTTATTTAATATTTTAGTTAGTTGATAAGAGATATTTTATCTAAATAATCCTAGAGTTGATCTTGTGTCAAACGGAGATGTTTTTACTATAAAATTTATCTTATAGTATAAAATATCAGATATTCAGAAAAGTGAACAACAAAATATTCTTATATTTATTTAACCTCATATTTTAAAAATATCCATAAATATAAAAATTATGAAATATTTCTTCAAAAACTCATTCAGATATAGTTTTTTGTGTTTACGTGCTTATAAATTTGAATTAAAATAATATATTGTTAGACAAGTTTAAATATAGATTTTGTGTTTTGAATAAAAATTGAATTTAAATTTTAATACACAATATTCTTTTGTGGATTTCTATTCACCAAATAAATTTACACGTAAGTGCCCTTAATTTTAGGGAAGGGTTAATGATATTAAATTATTAACTATATTTTTTAAAGATCGGAATGTATTAATATAATAAAACTTTTACCTAGTCATTAAATTGTTATAACAAAATATATGCCTATTAGTTAAATGAAACAGTGTAATATGACTTTTTAAAGTAGATAAACCCTATTTTAATATAATAGATTTACGGCGTTTACGCGGAGTTATTTTATTAATATTTATGTTAAATGATAATTGTAAATATAAATATTTAAATCTATTTAAAAAAATTAGTATAATATAAATATTTGTGTTAGACTTATTTATATACAAATATAATTTTATATATTTATTTAAAACATAGAAAATATAAAGAGATGAATATTTGATTAGAAAAATAAATAATTTTAAAATTAATTTTTAACAAATTGTTTTGAGTTAATAGTATTTAAAATAGTTGTCGATCTATTTTCGTTAAAGTTTATAATATTTATAATAGTTGTTGATTTACCAAATTGTTTTTATTTAATATATTTTTAATCTTTAGTGTTGAAATTTTTTTTAGTGTGATTATAGAATTCAGTTATGTCATATGATTATATAATTAGTCAATGTGAGAATGTTCATAAAACAACTTTGTATAAGATAAAAATAAAATAAATGAATAAGATAACAAAATGACAAAATGTGATATATTTTATGAAAAAATTAATTATATATAAATTAAT
The DNA here is from genome assembly GCA_900406315.1 of Biscutella laevigata subsp. laevigata. Taxonomy (NCBI): domain Eukaryota; kingdom Viridiplantae; phylum Streptophyta; class Magnoliopsida; order Brassicales; family Brassicaceae; genus Biscutella; species Biscutella laevigata. The sequence continues at coordinate 5,040 of OVAU01001072.1, forward strand.
CTAAAAGAAATTAAATATTCAAATATTTTGTTTTTCTCTTAAATATAACTATTTAAATTATTATAACCGAATTGTTTTATCCAACAAACTATTTAGATAAAAAATTGTAGAAATCAGATAATGAATAAATCAAGCTTTTGACTCATAATTTAACATTCAAAACATATTTGCTGATTTATAAGATTGATTCATGTTTGCCTTTTATTTTCTTAAGAGATATAATTTAAGGATATTTTTATTGAATATTTTATACGAAATCTATTTTTATCCAATGAAATATATTAAAAGATTAAGTTTATATTGTTCTAAATATAATTTTTTAAACGAAAATACATATTTAATTACATATATTCGCAATTAAATATTTAAACATTTTCTTTTTCTTTTATATATAGATATTTAAATTATAATAACCTAATTGTTTGGTCCAACAAACAAATTAGATAAAAATAAATTGTATAATTTATATACTGAATAAAAATAATTTCTAACTTGTAATTTAGCATTCAAAACATATTTAATTATTTATAGGATTGATTTATGTTTTTCTTTTAATTTTTAAAGATTTTTATTGAATATTTTATGCCAATTAAATATTTAAACATTTTCTTTTTCATTTATATATAGATGTTTAAATTATAATAATCTAATTGTTTGGTCCAACAAACAAATTAGGTAAAAAAAAAGAATTTGTACCTATTTTGTACACACAAATACCAATTTTAAACTGATGGATTTAGACTTTTAGTGGATTTGTTGCGTTGTGCTCCAATATTTTCCCTTTTTTATTCAAGATCGACAATTGAATGATATGCATTATTTTCTTTTAATATAATATAAATATTCTTTTTAACAAATATTTTATGGTGCTGGAATCATCTTTGTCAACAGAGAATTAATTATTGCTTTTAAATTACGTTTGAGATTTCATTCTCAAATAGTTCAAATTATTATATGATTAATTAAAGTAAATTTACCTAAAATTATCAACATAAATGTATATAAACCATTGTAAAGTTACAATCATTAAAGCTGAGAGAATACATCAATTATATAATTTCAGTTGCAATCCTAATATCATTGTACCATTAATTTAGAGTTGGCGGAGTCAGCCATTCGCACCGCCGGAGATATTGTATGGAGGTGACATTCGAATGTATGGAACACCCCCCTTTACATAACTACTAGGATGTTTGAGAATGAATTCACAATTATACTTCCAAATGGATTTTTTTTTTAAAACAATCTAGACTGGTTTTTCTTTCTACAATATTTTAAACAATATAGATTTTGTTATTAAATGGATTTATTTACACTAAATATATATATATATATATATATAGCAATAAAACATATATTCTGAAATTTCTTAAATTTTAAATAGTTTGACCAACTAATTAGTCTAATTCTATACAAGTGATAGGGCTTTCTGTGAATTTTAAAATATGTAGTATCCACAATTTGATTTACATAAAGCTTGAGATGAAATTGTAATGAAGGTATACTTCCGGGGCAGTTTTGAATTTCCTGACTTGTTGGGTAAGTCTCTTAAATATGCAATAAGTTCGAACTCCGTAGTTTTGCATCCAAGTCCCTGAATACTTTCTTCTCCCAATCTCGTGCTTTTTATTTTCTTACTTTCGTCCCTTAAACTCTCAAACACTCTCTGTTTTGCAATTCCGGTAGAGATTCAAGAAGGGTTTCGTCGAAGATCGATTCCTGTCCATCATCTGATTTGATTTCTCTTAGGGTTTTCAGTTCCATTTAGTGTTCCTCATCAATGGCTGCCGCTATGGTTAGTTCGGCTGGAGGGTTACTGGCAATGCTCAACGAGCCTCATCCTTCCTTGAAGCTTCATGCGCTCTCTTATCTCAACAATTTGGTTGACCAATTCTGGCCTGAGATCTCAACTAGTGTCCCGATCATGTAATTCTCTTTAAAAATTATTTTTTTTCGGTTTGAGAATTAGGGTTTTGTTTCCCACTTGATCTGTTTTGCTTCTTGAAAATTTAAGAGAAGATTGTGGAATTTGGATTATTTGAACTCTGTTATTGGTGATGAAGATTTGTTTAACGGTTAGGATAAGAAAGGAAAGTGTTTTCTGTGATATGACTAGCTTTTGCAAGTTGCTGCAGTGATATTTGTAGATTATGAATGAGCAATTGAATTCAAGCTTAGCAAATAGCTGTTTGCTTTTAGATGTTCTTTCGCTTATAGAATGTAGGCACTGGGATTTCTTGTTCTTCACCATCTTGCCTGCTAGTGGTTTGAGGTCAAATTCTAGAGGCTTTGGTGTTACATGGTAGATTTTATTAGTTTTAGATCTCTACAGTTATTTTTGCTGCTTGACTCGAGACATTTCTGTTTGCAGAGAGAGTTTGTATGAAGATGAAGAATATGATCTGCATCAAAGACAGCTTGCTGCCTTGGTGGTCTCTAAGGTGCGATTTAGAGTTTAAGTGGTGTCTGGTTGCAGATGACTGTTGCTATATGTTAGTGGCGGAAATAAAATTAACACATTATTGTTATTTTCCCCTTAAGAAATAGCGGTGGAAGTTTGGAGCATGGACTTCTTCTAATCACGTTATATGATTGTATTACAAGATATGTTTTCTTGATGATCCTGGTATCTTATCTCAGGTTTTCTATTACTTGGGCGAGCTTAATGATTCGTTGTCCTATGCCCTTGGAGCTGGGCCATTATTTGATGTTACAGAGGATACTGATTATGTTCATACTCTTCTAGGTGAGAATTGAGAAGCTTGTTGCTGTTTACTCTATATATGTGATTCTGAATATAGACTCTCACTGGGTAACAGCTAACCTCAGTATGTGTATAAAACAAGACCATGTTATATTCAGTGAAAGAAAAGCATATAGCTTGCTGGACCATTTATTATCTTCAAAGTAGACATGTAGCGTGTACAACCAGCTATTTTTTTCTGCGTTTTAGTATAAATAATATAATAAGATAGAACAAGATGAGCGGTAGTATTAATATTTGCTGGATGAATGTTTACTCATCAGATGCTTCTGCTGTGTTTTCAGCCAAAGCGATAGATGAATATGCCAGTCTCAGATCCAAGGCAGTCGAGTCAAATGAGATGGTGGACATTGATCACAGGCTGGAGGCCATTGTTGAAAGAATGCTTGAAAAGTATGGAATGCCCATAAATTTAATGCTCGTCTTCTTAGTGCCCCCCATTTAGTGATCTTGTCTTCTTATTACCTTTGTTCTTACGTGTTTTTCTGTCGACAGGTGCATCAGTGATGGGAAGTATCAACAGGCCATGGGTATTGCGTTAGAATGCCGAAGATTGGATAAGTTGGAGGAAGCCATCACAAAGAGCGATCATGTTCAGGGAACTTTGTCATATTGCATCAATGTATCTCATTCTTTTGTTAATCGCAGAGAGTATAGACATGAGGTGAGACTGGTGGTCACAGACCTGGAGTGAATTGAAATAAGCTATCTGATTGATTAAAGCAGTATGGTTTTCTCTCATTGGGCAAATCTGTGGTCATTTAGTCTCGATTCTTCATCTTCCAGGATCATGTCTGTAATCTCTTTTATGATAGCATCCTATATGGCTTAACCTGTAAATGCAAAATCTATCATAATCTTCGTGATACCTATCTGAGATGAATCAATGCTTGAATTTAAGTCTCTCTTTTCTAGGCTATTTGTTCCTGGCTATTTTAGTTTATTTGTCATTTGAGAAGTTGATGAAATCATTGTCTTTTCTTTCAGGTGCTTAGTTTACTTGTCAAAGTCTATCAGAATCTGCCTTCTCCTGATTATTTGAGCATTTGTCAATGCCTCATGTTTTTGGATGAACCGCAAGGTGTGGCAAGCATATTGGAGAAGCTCCTTCGCTCAGAGAGCAAGGATGATGCTTTACTGGCATTGCAAATTGCATTTGACCTTGTAGAGAACGAGCACCAGGCATTTCTTTTGAGTGTTAGAGACCGTCTTCCAGCTCCCAAAACACGTCCTGTAGAAGCAGTTCAAGCTGTTGAGACTACTCCTGGTCAGAATGAAAACCCTTTGGCGGATGCTCAGATGACAGATGGAACTCCGTCTCAGACAATTGTGCACGAGACGGATCCTGTTGATGCTACATATGCCGAGAGGCTAACAAAGGTTAAGGGAATTTTATCTGGAGAGACATCTATTCAGCTGACTCTTCAGTTTCTTTACAGTCACAACAAGTAAGTTACTTTTGAAGTTTTGATATGTTGGAATGAGATCTGTTTCTCCCAGAGAAGGAACTGTTCATTCCATTGATGATGGCTTTCTGTAGATCGGACCTACTGATACTGAAGACAATCAAACAGTCTGTTGAGATGAGGAACAGTGTTTGCCACAGTGCTACAATTTATGCTAATGCCATTATGCATGCTGGAACTACTGTTGACACTTTTCTTAGAGAGAATTTGGTAAAACATTTCACACATGTATTTTTTTTGTATGCTAGAGTTTCACTATGTAGCCCACTATAGTGAACTTATTTTTCACTTTTTATTCTTTTCTGAAATGACAGGAGTGGCTTAGCAGGGCCACCAATTGGGCTAAGTTTAGTGCTACGGCAGGGTTAGGTGTTATTCACAGAGGTCACCTGCAACAGGGTAGGTCATTGATGGCTCCATACTTGCCTCAGGGAGGAGCAGGTGGTGGTGGGAGTCCTTATTCCGAAGGAGGTGCTTTATATGCTCTTGGTCTTATTCATGCTAATCATGGCGAGGGAATCAAACAATTTCTACGTGATAGCCTACGCAGTACCAACGTTGAGGTGATCAGTTAATATCTTAATATAGTCTCTATCAATTCCCCTGGCAGCCTCTTTATTTAGGGAATTAAAATTGTATTGTCAAAATATGGATGCAGGTCATTCAGCACGGAGCTTGCTTAGGTCTTGGCTTGTCAGCTCTCGGGACAGCTGATGAAGAGATATATGATGATGTCAAAAGTGTGCTTTATACTGATAGTGCGGTTGCTGGTGAAGCTGCTGGCATTAGCATGGGTTTATTATTGGTTGGAACTGCTACTGAAAAGGCAAGTGAGATGCTCGCATATGCTCATGAGACACAGCATGAGAAGATAATAAGGTAATGCAAAGTGTGTTGAGGGTGCATTGTATGTTTCTTAAGCGTTTCACTAATCTAAATCTGGTATACATAATACATTTCTAGAGGATTGGCTCTGGGGATAGCTCTTACGGTATATGGTAGAGAAGAAGGAGCAGATACCTTGATTGAGCAGATGACTAGAGATCAGGATCCTATCATTCGTTATGGTGGTATGTATGCACTTGCATTGGCTTACAGCGGAACTGCAAACAACAAGGCTATTCGTCAATTGCTACACTTTGCTGTGTCTGATGTCAGTGATGATGTTAGAAGGACAGCTGTTCTGGCACTTGGATTTGTCTTGTATTCTGATCCTGAACAGGTCAGTTCCCTTACTTGTAACCACTAACTTCCATCTCTTTAGTGCTCCTATGGCGTGTGTTTGCTTCTTTCCTAATGGATATGTTTAATCTCTTACTGTAGACTCCCCGTATTGTATCTCTGCTTTCTGAGTCGTACAATCCACATGTTCGCTATGGTGCGGCTCTTGCAGTAGGTATTTCTTGTGCAGGCACTGGCCTCAGTGAAGCAATATCCTTATTGGAGCCACTTACATCAGATGTGGTTGACTTTGTCCGTCAAGGTGCTTTAATTGCAATGGCCATGGTGATGGTCCAAATTAGTGAAGCAAGCGATTCTCGTGTTGGAGCTTTTAGGTTAGTATTGATATGTTCTCTTCAGCATCGGGAGGTAGAGAATATCTTGGTAGACTGAGATTTTATACATGTTTTGTAGGCGCCAACTTGAGAAGATCATCCTTGACAAGCATGAAGATACAATGAGCAAGATGGGAGCGATTCTGGCCTCCGGTATTCTCGATGCCGGTGGTAGGAACGTTACTATAAGACTTCTCTCAAAGACCAAACATGACAAAGTCACTGCTGTTATCGGTCTTGCGGTATTCAGCCAGTTTTGGTATTGGTACCCACTGATCTATTTCATTAGCTTGGCCTTCTCACCAACCGCTTTCATTGGTTTAAACTACGACCTTAAGGTCCCAAAGTTTGAGTTCATGTCGCACGCAAAACCGTCGTTATTTGAGTACCCAAAACCAACCACTGTTGCTACTGCCAATACTGCCGTCAAACTTCCAACGGCTGTTCTCTCAACCTCAGTTAAAGCCAAAGCTAGGGCTAAGAAAGAAGCAGAACAGAAAGCTAACGCTGAGAAAACATCAGGTGCCGAAAAGTCTGTCAATGAAAGTGGCACTGGAAAAGGAAAAGCATCAACTGAAAAGGAAGGAGACTCTATGCAGGTAATATTGTCAAAATTTTCTAGCCTCTTCTATAAAATCCCTGGATGCTAGTAGCTCCTGCGATTGATTACCGGATTAATCTCATGATCAATTATTACACCCCACCCATTATACATTTATATCCAGGATTTTTTAATTGGGACTGGATTGGTTTGGTTTATCTAGATCGAGGATCCTAGATTCTGTCTCTTGAGTTTTTATTGGGTTTGGACCATATGTGATTTGAGAATCTTTGTATCCACAAACTGTCAGGTCGATAGCACGCCAACGGTGGAGAAGAAAGCTGAACCTGAGGCATCGTTTGAGATTCTAGTAAACCCAGCTCGAGTAGTCCCAGCTCAAGAGAAATACATAAAGTTGCTTGAAGACAGCAGATACGTACCAGTGAAGCAAGCTCCATCGGGTTTTGTTCTTCTCAAAGACTTACGTCAAGACGAGCCAGAGGTTCTCTCTCTGACTGATGCACCAACTTCAACAGCTTCTCCTGCAACAGGTGCAGCTGCTGCTTCTCAAGGAACTACAGCCTCAGCTATGGCTGTAGATGACGAGCCACAACCTCCACAGGCCTTTGAATACGCCTCATGATTTTGTTTTTCTTTGGATTAGTTGGAATTGTTGTTGATTTTATTGGTTTCTGTCGAAAGACAAAAGCAGAGAAAACAGTTATTTGAACTTCGTTACTGCATCTTGTTGTCTGAAATTGGTTTCAAGTTCGACTAAAATTTCTAAATTGTTTATTTAAAATTTTAGTGTTACTGTTTTTACATGGTTTATCTAATTTCTTCTAAAATTATACTGTAAAGTACTAAACAATCTATTTCTATCGAATCACTCTTCATAACTTCCATCAATACACATTGGAAATCATACAAAAAAATTAATTGATTCTTAAAAATACTATTATAAAAAATTCATGTATTTTTTTTGGAAATCATTACGTATTTAATTAGGTTTATTAAAAAATTAGCCATGTATTTTTTCACCTACCCGCCCGCCCGTTAATTAGTTCGGATTTCTGACCCACCCGAGATATTCTCTCTCTTTCTTTCTCTCTTTCCTAAATGTAAAGAAACTTTAATAAAATCCGAGTAAGAATCTGCCTTAGAAGCTTCTTCGTTCTTGTACAATTTCCCTTCTACGAATCCATCTCCCTTCTTTCCTTCCAATGCGCTTTCTTTGAACCAATACTCACCAGGTGATCTGTTTAAAGTAGGGTTTCTGATTGTTCTGATCCGATCCCTCTGGTGATGACATTTGAAGCTTGATATGAAAAGATCTGAGTCTTCTCGTAGATACTTGGTGCCAGAAATTACGCTGCGTTATTTTCGGTGACAATTGTTGATGAATAGAGAAACGGAGCGAAGTTTGTCGGAAAATTTGAGAAGAGGCGATAGGGAAGATGTGAAGATTATACAGTGGGAAGAATTCGACAATGAGCTCACGCGCCTATGGAGTCTCTCTTCTGCTCTGAAATTAGCCACAGAGAAGAAGCTAAGCCTGCAGCCAAAACTCGACTCTCTTATTCAGGTTTTTTTCTCTCTTAATCAGTGGCATTGTCTTAAGCTCACTCGAGACTCATTCAAAGCAATTGTATGTGTGTTTGGGGACTAACTGTGACTCGTTTTGTTCTTGATGATCTACTTAGCGTTTGAAACTATCGAAATTTTTGTATCTCTTACTATATGTACTCAATGAGCTTAATTGATTAGCCCGCGGATTAGCGGGCGGCCAAATATTGGGCAGGTTAGTGCGGAATCATTGAGACGCACTAATGAACTTGAAGAATTGCGTCAGAAGCTGGAAGCTAGAAAATTGCGAGTGGACAAGACATCAACTGCTTGCAAAGTTACTGAGCAAGATGTTAAAAGGAAAGAGGAGAATCTCGATACTGAAGTGAGATCTTTGCTAGTACGTGGGACAACTCTTACCATAGCTAAAAGCAAATTGCAGGTATTACCTCATTCAATGCAAAGTAATCTTCTTAATGCATCTCTTGTAAATTTCCAATTGGGGCTATGGTCTCTGGATGTTTCAAATTAGTTGTTTCACATGTTTCTTTGTTTCCACATGTTCCTTTGGCCCCATCTTTAGCTGCCTTGTGTTTTTATAATTCTTGTTTCCGCTGTATATTCTCCATGCTCTGGCCAATTTATGAATGATTGAATCATGGATACTCTACTTTATCTTCTTTGTTTCTGTCATAGGAGTCAAACTGCCAACTAGAAGGAGAAAGTGGTTATGCACAACTAAAGATTGTAACGAATAAGCTGAGAAAGAGGCAGCAGTACATGATATCTCTAGTTTCATTTATCTATCCGTTGAAGATCGAGGCGGGACCTTCACAAGATCAAGAACTGGAATCATTTCCAGGTAGCAGTAGATTAGGTGAGTTGTATGATTTAACTCAAATAGCTTATAAGAATTGTGGCGGTAGACTTTGTTTGGAACGAGGCCAACTCCTTTACATCGAATTCAGTGCGTGCATCTGTTTTCCTTTGTTCAGTCTGATATTGATTCCTACTCCCTTTGCCTTCTGTTATCGTTAGTGTTTTAAAAGATATTCTTAATTACATTATCTTACCTTCTTGACTTGCTTTTATTTTATATATGGCTTTAGTTGGAACTAAGCCTATGAGTCCAGGATCCGTGAGAGTTCTGGGGTTGCCTTTTAGTATGGCCCCGTTTACAAAGATGAGCTTCTTCACCGATAAGAAAGAAGTTCAGAACTCAGCAACCGCCCTAGGATACGTAGCCCATGTGTGTTTCGTTCTCTTCTCTCACTACTGATCTATGCATATAAACTTGCTTCATACTTCAAATTTTTATGTGCGGCCTTAAATCACTTGGCTTTGGATTTCAGGAATCACTGCCAAGGCATTCTAACATTTGGTTAAAAATTCTTGATAGAAAATTATAGTTCCCTTGTTTGGCATTTGCAGGCCGTGTCCCTTATAGCTCCTTACTTGAGTGTGCCTATTCGTTATCCTTTGCGCCTTGGTGGTTCCAAAACATATATTCGAGACTATGCGCCTTACATCGAGCCTTTATCACCAGAAATGTCTCCGACTTCCACGCCTTCACAAAGCTCTAAATTCGTAGAGTTCCCTCTGTTTCTAGATGGTCAAGATACAACTCGAGCTGCATACGCTGTCTTCTTGTTACATAAGGTTAGTCAAGAAACAAAAATTGGTTTACTTCCTTTCCTCTCGAACATGCATAGGCTGCCTATCCTTTCATCTAATCGTAGCATCATATGACAGAACATTGAGCAACTCCTGAACTTCGTGGGGGGAAATAGTCTAGGACCGCGTCAGGTTCTAGCAAACCTCAAGGAGCTAATTCGAATCATCCAGTCTACAGATTATAGAGATTCTTGATGATGAACATAACGAGGACAAGAATGATGATGATCCAATATACAAAGACTGTTTCTCATTTTGTTGATCGATCCATTCCTTCTGACACAGCTTCAGTGTCTCTTCTTCTTTTTTCTTGCATCTTCTCAAGAGGACACTTTTGTGTAGGTAAAGAGGTCAGGTTATGTTTCCGTTAGAGAACTTTTAGACATTGACATTGTCTTTAGGATTTTGGTTTGAATACAATAAAGTAAAGCTTAGTCTATAGTTCTTCTAAGTTGTAACGTACGAGTTTCAATGCTATGTTGATATAAATGCAACAAAACACAAGACAATGGGCATAAAGGGAAAACTCAAAAGTGAAAAAGGACCAATATGTAGTAGTCATTAGGCGAGGATCGTGCGTTTACCTTTCATCAGTTTCTCACCTTCTCTCTTTATCTCTTGAAACCCAGAAACTCCTAAAACTTCTTACTCTAGCTTATGAGAACAGGGTTCTACACAGTAACCCATACAGAGTTAAAAGTTGTATACTTTGTTTAAGTTAAACCCAATGGTGAGCTCCTCAGGCACGATCTCTGCTTCTTTTGTGACAAAGAGGTCTCGATCTCCTGAACCACAACCTTATAAGAAGCTCACCCTAAGAGTCAAGAACCAACAGGTCCATTGAATCTTCATGTTTTTTTTGTTTGTATTTCAAGAAATCTTCATGTTTGTTTTTGGTTATGTATAAACAGGGAGAAGAGGATTTATACAAAATAGGTAATAATGCAAAACTAAAGAAACTAATGGCTGCTTACTGTGAAAAGAAGAACTTTGATTACAGATCTGTTCGATTCCTGTTCGAAGAAAAGTGGATTAAACCTCGTCAAACTCCTTCTCAGGTTCCTTACTCTGTTCTTTCGTCATTTTTCAATTTTGGGTTACCCAATCAGTTTTCGGGTCTAAATTACCAACGAAATGTAGTCCAATCGGGTTATTAAAAAAGTTTGGTTTTGGGTTGGGTTTTTTTTTTCGGGTTCGGACGGGTTTTTACCTTGAATATTGCACCCAAATGGGTTTTTAACAAATTTTGGGTCGGTTCGGGGCCAATAGTATTTGGGGTTTTCGTGTCGGGTTTGGGTATTTTCAACAAAATAATACAAAAAAGTACTCGAAATACTAATAAATCTGAAAATTTAAACTACTTTCATTGAAAAAATATCATAAATTATAAAAACTAAACATAAAATTGAGAATAAACATTTAAAATAAATTAAATATCTTAAATTTAAATATTGAACATTCAAAATTATATCAAAGTTTTAAAAATAGTTCAAAATATTGAATATTTAAGCTAGGTCTGGGCGTTCGGGCGCCCATTCGGGTTTTGGGTTACCCAATCGGTCTTCGGGTCTAAATTACCAACGAAATATAGCCCAATCGGGTTATTAAAAAGTTCGGTTTTGGGTTGGGTTTTTTTTTTCCGGGTTCGGGCGGATTTTTACCTTGAATATTGCACCCAATTGGGTTTTTAACAAATTTTGGGCCGGTTCGGGGCCAATAGTATTTCGGGTTTTCGGGTCGGGTT